>BQNB010081942.1:2684-29475 GCA_026074375.1 Tanacetum coccineum
AAATATTTAGTAGGAAAATCCAAAACTAATTAGGTTGTTCAATAGTGTCAATAAGAACCGACCACGGTAGATAATTTGATAATGAGGTGCAATTTGGAGAATTTTGTAATGCCAACGGTATTACACATAATTTCTCGACTCCACGCACTCCTCAATCAAATGGCGTGGTCGAAAGGAAAAATAGGACACTTCAAGAAATGAGTAGGACTATGTTGAATGAGCAATCGTTACCACAAAAGTTTTGGTGTAACGCTGTAGATACTTCAACATACATTCTCAACCGAATTCTCATTAGAGCCATTCTAGGAAGAACACATTATGAACTCTTAAGAGGTAAAAACCTACGCTAGATTATTTTAGAGTGTTTGGAAGAAAGTGCTTCATTTTGAACATAAAAGACTACCTTACCAAGTTTGACCCAAAGTCATACGAAGGTTTCTTTTTAGGTTATTCTCAAAATAGTAAAGCCTACATCATCCTAAACAAACACACTAGGAAAGTCGAAGAATCACTTAACGTGACATTCGATGAAACTCCTCCACCCTCTAAGACATCACCCTTGGTGGATGATGACTTAGATGAAGAAGAAGCAATTAAGGTCACCGAAAAGAAAAACCTAGAAAACGACATTGTGGATGAAACTTTAGAGATCGATGAAATAGTCAACATTAAGGAATCTAGGAACCATCCATTAGAAAATGTCATAGGAAACCTTAACCAAAGAACCCTTAGGTCACAAGCCTAAAACCAAAGTAACTTCTTTTATTTTATATCAACTATAGAACCTAAGAATGTAAATGAAGCGTTAGGAGATGAAAGTTAGATAGTCGCCATGCAAGAAGAATTAAATCAATTCATTGCTAATGACATTTAGGAGTTAGTTCCACAACCTAGGAATATGACAATCATAGGAACTAAATGGGTATTTAAAAATAAGTTAGACGAGAACGGTGTTGTTTCTCAAAATAAGGCTAGGTTAGTTGCTCAATGCTACCTCTGGGATTCATTGATTTCAAAAAACCGGATCATGTTTATAAATTAAAGAAAGCTTTATATGGTCTTAAACAAGCACCCAAAGCTTGGTATGATAGATTAAAAGCTTTCCTTATTAAACATTTAAACTTAACACTTCTTCTACTTCGAGAAAGATTGCGGTATCAAAGTAGCAGAAGTCTTGAAACATGTACTTGAGCTTTCATGATGTCCTTTATTTTTATATGGTTTTTTTTTTTTTTGTCGGTAGGGTATTAGCATATGGCTATGGATCTTTGTGAGACAGCTGGAAACAAGTACCTTCACCACCTTCTTTAAGTTTCCTGCAATAAAACAGTTAGCAATAAATCGGGGGGACGAATATGGCTTTGTCATTCGCCCAGGTTTGGTTCGAGTAACCTTCAAATCCGTGAGGATCGACCTGTGTCAGAATAAGAATTCAAATTTAAGAAGAATCCTTCTTGACAGAATTCCGAACTTGTAGTTATTGAATCTTTTCTAACACATAAGTATTAGATCAATCGTACTCCATCATGTTCACATTATTCGAACTCTCAAAGCAAACAGCACGATAAGAGTGAACCAGTGTAGTTACTAATCTACACCGATTGATATGAAAATTGAATTTTGAAAATCAATCGGTGTATCCCTTCTAAATTGATTTAACTTGGGTGTTTCAAGATTTGTGATGTTGGTTTAATATTTATTGTTGCGACCAAGGCTCGGCTCCTAGTGGGTTTATTTGTTCCCTTCAGCTTAACGTGTCAGTTGTAACACTTTTTTTTGTTGTTGATGATGTCGACTTTATATAGTAAGGTGGAGTGAAGGTCTGCTTAGTTGCTACGGTTACTAATTCGATTTCCAGAAGTAAACGCGTTTTATGAATACGCACACAAAACTAATAGAAAATTGTTTCTTGACAAGGAGTTTTAAGGTGACTACTCTCAGCATGGGCATGGTCCTTCCTGAATTATACATAGTTGATCAGGCTATGTTATGATTTCCTAATAATTGTGGTAGTGATTTGTATAAAATTTATAGAGAGTTAAAGTAGAATTGACGTTTTTATAATATGTTAATTTAATAGATACTTGAAATCATTCAGTACAACAGAAACTGAAGCGAAAGTACAACAAAAATTTAAGCGAAAGTACAACAGAAATTTAAGCGAGAATTCCTAAAGGGATAAAGTCTAAGCATTGATATCATCCTCCATGTTGTTAAAGTTTTGATTGGTTTCTCCTCCTACTAAGGCATGCACCATTCCACGTGCTTCAGTACCTTTAACTTGGTTTCCTTAGTTTCGGTTCTTTAACTCCGGGCAATCACTCCTGTAGTGCCCATGATTCCCACAACCAAAGCATGTCACATTCTGTAGCGAATTGTCTCTTGCTACAGGAATCCTAGTTCGACACTCCCCTTCCTGGTGACCAAGCTTGTGACATTTACCACACCTAGGAGGACACGGACCTGGCTGATGATGTGCCTTGCACCTATTGCACCATGGTAAGTTCCCAGCGTAGCCTCTACCCTTAGCTGGGGCTGCCACATAAACCTTAGCAGCTTCTTGTCTTCGGTTTTGCTGCTGGTGATAGTTGTTCCCTTGCTGGTCTTCCCACTTCCTTTTATTGCTATCACCGATCCTTAATGCCTTAGCCTGAACCCCTTGTTCAATCAGTTCTCGAGCCATGTTGATTGCATCATGCAAAGTCGCAGGCTTTGAAGAAGTAACATTTCCTTTGATTCCCTCGGGAAATCCTCGAATGTACTTTTCAATCTTTTTCTTTTCAGTTGACACCAACTCAGGACACATCAAAACCAGTTCGTGGAAGCGATTGTTGTATGCCTCGATGTCATCTCCTTTCAAAGTCAAAGTCCAAAGCTCTTGCTCCATCCTTTGGATTTCAGTTGCTGGGCAGTATTCAGTAGTCATCATAGCTTTTACGTTGCTCCAGGGGATCTGATTAGCATTAGCAAGTCCCAAAGTTTGAACATTTCCGTTCCACCAGGTCAGAGCACGACCCTCGAACGTGCACATAGCAAACTTCACTTTGTCATCTTCAGCACATTTGCAAATCTCAAACACCTGCTCCATCTTTTCGAACCAACGTTTCAGTCCGACTACACCTTCAGTCCCGTTGAAAGAGTGAGGTTTGCCGTTCGTAAATGTCTTATACGAACATCCATGCATCTCTGGTGCAACAGTCCCTCCAGTATTTGCTGATCCAGATCCACCAGCATTGTTTGAGTCAGTTCTTGTCTTTTCATATTCTTCAATAGCTTTGGCCACACGCTTTTCCACTATCCTCTTAACAGATTTCTTCTTAAATCTCCTAGGCGGCATGATTCTGGCCACGCAAGTACACAATTCGTTAAGAATTTGTAAAGGTATGCAAAGTCATGGCACGTGATAATAATAGAGAAAAGGAAATAGAAAAGTGATATAAATAATCATAATTTAATCAGAATGGTCAATATTTATATAATTGACCGATAGAAATAGATACTGATATGTCAAAAGATAGACGTAAGAGATCGAATTTAAACCAAGTATTATGTATATATATAAGGTTACATATAATGCAATAATGACAATCACAAAAGTAAGTAAGGATCAGGGAGTTGCGCGCGCGGATATCGGATAAGCGATGAAGGATTCTGTATTTAAAAATGAAGGAAAAGAAAATCTTTAAACTTTGTGGTTATAGACTAGGTTTTGAAAATGACCCAGTTCCCTATAACCTTGGCTCTGGTACCATCTGTAACACCCCCAAAATCAGGTCGCAGCGGAAAGGTAACAATGGGGTGCTACGTCAAAGTACAAAAATCAAGATATAGAAAACGACCTTAAATGGACGTTAAAAATAAGATTCATTCAATGTCATTACAAAAGATCAGAGTTTTCACGTTAGGTCCCATAGTTTTGATAAAAAGACATTAAGATTTTATAAGACAAAAGTTTCATTGAATTTAAGAAATCAGAATCCCTCTAATAGATATCCGTCACGGCTCCCATCCAAGCTTATGCCTCAGCACCTGAGATTAAAACATGCTAAAACGTCAACAAAATTGTTGAGTGAATTCATAGGTTTATCAGGAAATAGCGTGGACCACAAGATTTAAGTAATAGTAGACTATGAAACACATTCAATAGTCCAAAAACAGGTATTATTGCCCTAAGCTCATGACACCGAACCTTAACGTAATAAACTGTAATCAAACCAGTACTCGAGGTTTGTGCCCCAACACGGATACAGATGTTACAAAAACATCCTACGAATTTTCTCAATACAGATGTTGCCAAACATCCTACGAATTTTCTTCGAATGTTAAATGCGTCAATGGTCAACTAGAAACCACACCTAGACACGTGGATGGTCAGTCCCGAAGATCTATCCATAACACTAGCGTATACCCAGCAGGTAATTAACGGTTCATGATAAAAGGGGACTTAAATGGCAATACGGTAACTTAGCAATAATTATACAGAATAGCCATCAGTTTTTTGAAAACACTTGTGTCCAAAGAAATCAAGCATGTAATCTCCCCCGTATTTAATAAAGCAAGTAGTAGAAAAAGGGGCTACGAACTCACCTTGAGTGAATGGTAATCAACAAGTATTCACAATAGAAAAAGCGTCACGCTTACGATCGAATGCAACCTAATCCAATATAGGTCGTATAAGTACTAAACACTTGATTATTTATAGGTCGTATAGCTCATCATACTATCGTTCGGGCTATCATAATTAAGAGGTCATGTAGTGACGTATGAGGAGCTAGGACACTTTAAATCGTAAATCCAACAACTCGTCGATACGCCACCCCGAAGAGGCCTCATTATGAAACTCCCTAGTAATATAGTACTTTGATTAACTAAAACCACATATAATTCTATATAGCTACATCACCATCTAATTGTGTTTGTGAAATAATGTTTAAATCGCATTTGATAACTAATAATCATATATTTGAACTCGTAAAATCGCGTAACTAGTTTAATCGCCTTTGTAAAATAACATTTATAAAGTTTAAAACAAGTATAAATATTATTTAAGTGATTCCAAAATGTTTCGCAAAAATTTATAAAAAAAACGAACCAACACTATTCATCTAGTTATTTTTATAGTTTTAATTATCGTAAAACCCGTAAACGTCATATTTTATTCGTTATAGCTCCGTTTTTAGTGATTCTTTCGAGCACGTTCTCGTAATTGAAAGTTCTACTTATTTATGAGGTTTACAAAAATAATTATTTCTGTCATGAACAGTAACTTTTATAAAAATAGTTTTATAAAAGTATTAATTGTCGTAAACTCGCGAAATTCATAACTCGTTCGTTATTAATTGAAAAATTACGATTCTTATCATTTTGGAATCCTAAAAATATGTATAATTTGTTAAAAATACCAAACTTGCTGTTTGAATAATTTTTATAAAAAGTTTTTATAAAAATTCTTTTACGACTCCGTTTATTAACGTATAACTTGTTTTTACCGTATCTTTTTCGTTATTAATCCGTTTTTCGAGTTTCTTATCATTTTGGAATCGTCATGAGGTGTATTATCTTTATAATATGTTAAACTTACTGTCTAAAATACGAAATCCAACAGCCCACAAATGTCTTAAATCTCACATGAAATCATAAACTTTCTTTAATTAACTTTTAATCACTAGTTTATACTTAAACATTTTCCACTTAAACCAACATGTCAACATACTTATAATTCCTTTATTCCATGATAGTATCAACTACACAACATATGTAAAAGTGTTCAAAATCATAACCACAAGTAGAAATATGTTTTACATGTTTAAAAGTATCCTAATGGTGATATTGCTAAATAGAACACATAAACACATAAAATGATAAAAGTAAGGACATAAAGGTTTATAGATAACCTTAATGAGATGTAGTGTGATGAACCAAAGTATCTAAACCCTTGTTTAGATATAAAACCAAAGCTTGCACTCTTGAAACCCAAATTTTCTAATGAAAACCCTAATCTTGCTTTTCTTGCTTCAACACTTGAAAATACTTATCCTAACCTTCAAAATACCTTAGGTTATCATAGGAAGGATGTAGTAATACTTGTATGGTCTTGGAAAATCAAGGTATGAATTATTTTAAAGGGGTGTTTGTTGCCGTGACATGAAGGAGAGAAAAGAGAGAAAATGGTTTGATTTTCTTAAGTGTTTTGAGAGTGTGTGGCTTAATACTTGTATGCACTTCTTCTTATAGCAACTAGGCTAGTCAAAGATCATTAAAATAGTCCAAGGAGGGGGGTTGAGTCATTGGGACAAAGGGAGGGAATTAAGGGAAGTGTTTGGTCAATGTTTCTAGTCAAGACTAAGCATTAATGAGTCTTATGTAGTACAAGACTCAAATTAGTAGTTTGTGTGCTATGTGCTCCCTTAGGTGGGCAATATCCCACGAAATTTAGGAGGGGGAAAGGATTTGATACTTTATTTTAATTATCAAGTATTACTAGAAGTCATAAAAGATGTATATTAAGTGTAAGGTATAAAACTTGTAAAGTATATTATCTAGTTGGGTTCTTTATGGATGAATTTAGCTAACATGGTGAACATAGGCAAAGTTTTATAAACTTTGAGCATTGGGAATAATAATGGTTATTTGTTGAAGCGTAGATTAATTTTGGTGGTTCCGGGTATGCCTAAATGTATTTTATTGCGAAACGTAAATGTTTTACGCAACCAATAAAAATAAAATAAAATAAATTGATTATTACTTTTGTAAAAATAATATAATGATTACTTGACGTAAATTTTTAATTTGTTGTGTGTCCGTTTACGCTAATTGTTGATTTATAGCTTACGCGATTTAACTTAACTATTAAAAATATAAGTAAACGCGTACGAGAAAGAAAAATAAAATAAATAATTAGTAAAATAGATGACGTCGTAAAAGATCTGAAAATATGGAATGTTACATTATCCTCCTTGTCTTTAGTCTTTTGTCAATTGCCTGAATCATAGCTCCTGCATTTGCTTTGTCACGTTGGCTCCAAAAAGTCTGAGGCAGATTCTCCATTCTTATTCCCTTGAGGCAATCATTCAAAGCAGTCCGAACATCATCGAGAGTACCATCGCTCAACTTGTGTAGTTCATCAATGCGCATCAATCTGTTCTTCTTGTCTTTGTTCTCATAGATGAATCCTTTGGGATCGGAGTATGGTGTATAAGCGTCTCGTCTTCTCAAATTGGATCTGTACGTGTCAGGCTTTATGAGGTTGAATTTCTTTTGATAGCTTTCAACACCCAATTGAAGATCTTCCACACGCCTTTGGATGACAACACTTCTTGTGAACATTCTTAAAGAGACATTAAATGCAATACATTCTTCAACGTTGAGATTTGTCACTTTTCCCTGCACGAGAAGAAGCAGCATGTCTTTAATGTCTTGGATCCGATGTCTGTGGAAGTCGCCTTCTTTGAATTATTTCACTTTATCCAACCTCCAGATCAGTTTTAATCCCTGATATTATATGTCATTTATTTTCTACATTCTCCCTCACTCTTGAGGAATTTGGTCAAATTATGAAAATCCTATTCAAAGGTCAAGCCTCTAACACCGAAATGTGGTCTCTTGACCATTTGTCAGTAAGTGTTCCAAGTAGAGGTCTTTATAAAACCAAACCTCCGTCTCCAAGAGTCATTAAGACTCTTATTCAAGTTCCTCGACAAGGTCAAGAGACTCGTACCAAAAATAAGAAAACCATTGTCATAGGTGAAAACGAAATTTTAACCCGAGAGATTCAAACTCATATGAAACCTTGGGTTGATATTATTTGTGAAAACGCCATTTGTCTAGGAGGACATAGAGATCATGTCTCCGCTTGTCTTTGTCACATGCTTTATTGCATTGAGACATCCACTCCTTATAACCTAGCATTTTTCATTCTCAAAAGAATGGAAAAGACTCGATTCAAACCAAAGGAACTCTTACCTTATGGAATGCTCATGACTAGGTTATTCAAACATGTTGTGTCCGTCTCTCCTGAGCTAGCTTTTGATCAATATCTCTTACATGATCGAGCCATGCATCCGCTCGCTCCTTATTACGAGCGAAAGACACGAGCAGATCGGATCAAGAAAAGACCTCGTGGCATTTTCTATTTCAGTATTGTTAGTCAAATACTAGCTTCCTCCTCCTCCATCTAAATCATCATCGTCATCTCATCTATTGGATGACCCCGTTGATGAAAATGATGATGAAGCTTTTCAGGCAAGAAAAGACCTCGTGAGTCAAATGCTAGCTCCTCCTCCACCACTCAAAATCATCCCTCTTCATCTCTTTCACTAGACACCATAGTTGATGAAAATGATGATGACTCATTTCATTCCAACTCGTCCTCTTCACCTTCCCAAAATGTCTCCTCTTCATCTAATGTTGTCCCTAGAGTAACTCAAAACCCTCCTCATAATAGTCATTACTTGAATACCCATCTCTCTGAAACTCTTAATCTATTATTATTATTATTATTATAATCTCTCGTGTTTAATACATTATATTTCTCTATTATTAGGACTAAGAGTAGCAAATTTTATTTGCATTTGACTTGAATAATCTTCTACATTCTTTAACTTTCTATGACTAGCAAATTTTATGATAATAACATGAGAAGAAATGCCACTACTTGCTAAATGATTTGTATGTTAGAATAGACTTCATATTATTGCTTGAACTAGTTGATTCTTGAATATTGGTAAAAGCCAAAATCACTGGACTTAAGAAAAAGAGAAAACTGGAAATCTTCCTGCCTCCAGAAAATGGCCCCTTATATACCCGGCGGCACCCCCAATATATTTGGGACCGCCTGGTGATATGGGACCGCCACCAGGAGGGAAAGAAAAATTTTGAGTTTACCTCTTTTTCTGTATCTTGACCCTCCTACCTACATCCTCAAGCTGTCCTTTCCCATATTGGCTAAACCATATTTGGCATTCTCTTCTTCCTAAACCATGCTTTGCCATTTTATCCAATCTTTCTTATTATTTAATCACCCAACTTTCATACTTCACCACCATCTTACAATCCCTTAAGAGATCAAATGATTAACCAACTCCACAACATTTCCACCATTCTTGATTCACACAATAATCCATCCAATGCCTACATTCATGCATCATCTTTACCACCACCACCACAAATTCATCCTCCTTCTCATGCTCAAGTTGAATTTCACTCAAGTTTTTGTCATTGTTGCAAGTTTTCTAGACACCAATTCCATTCTTTGATAAATGAAATCAACTTCTTTCATTATCTCCTAACCCGTCCCATCCCTCCAACCCGTATCCCTCCAAATCATGGCTCACCAACCCCTTCTTTTTCCCTCTTTAATGAATCATTCCTACATGCTTAATCTTCCTAAATAATTGCTCTCTCATCTTTTGATTATGGCATCTTCTACCTTTCAAGAATCAACTAGTGTAGATCTATGCCTTATTATGTCTTTATGATTATCTACTTTCTATTGTAATGATTCATACAAATGTTGTATGAATGTGTCTTAGCTCTTATTAAGATCTAGTTTTTAAATTTTATGTTGAATGTATTAGTTGGATGTGCTAGTGTATGAGTTTCTTGTTGGTTGAATGAAACTCTTCTTTTGTTAAATTGAATACAATGTGTTAACTTGAAAGATATTTGTCTTGCACTTGTACTTCTAACCTTGTTTTGTAGCACACAATTTTCGTAAGATCAATCCCTTGGTACCCAGAACAAGGGGGAGCATACATCAAGGGGGAGTCTTGATATTGTCGATTTCTTTCTTCCTTTGACAACTCGGCGATCATCCTTTTTGAATTCGACAAAAAGAGGGAGAAATGAAACATAACTCATTTAATAATTTGACATCTTTAATTTTATTTAAAATGATTTTATATTTTGTCATCATTAAAAAGGAGGAGATTGTTAATACAAATAATGTCTAAAAATGTTATTTATATATTTTGACCTTTTAACGGTTTGATAATAACAAAATGTAAAAACGTTTACAATAAAAATAAACGTTTACAAATTATCAAATGTAAAATTCTATTTCTAAGATTAGGGATCACTTAAGGTATGAACAAACAAAATAATTAAGCATGATTAGTGATCAAGAAAATATTTTTCTCTTAATTCTCACTTTTAATTCTACAAAAGTATTTTCTCAAAAATATATTTACAAAATATTTTCTAATTAAAAGAAAAGTTTTATTAAAAACTTAAAATTTGAAATTCAAAATTTCCCCCCAAAATGGAAGGTTCCATAACAGATACAACATTCACCACAAAAGACAAAAAAGGGAGCGGAGTCTAGTGACGACCCCCTTATAGGACTGACGGCCCCCTTATATATAAGGGACCTCCGGGACCGCCACCAGATGACAGTTGGGATTCCCTGCCTATAAATACTGCTCTATTCCTAGCAGAAAAACATTCCTCTTTGCACGAAATTTTCAGTCTTTTCTTTCTCTTTTTAAATCTTCTTTCTCTCACTAAAACTCTTGATCACTAACATACTTAGATCTTGTTTCAAGTGATCTAATCTCTTATTCTCATCTCTTCCCTCTCATCCAAGTGCAAGAGAAGAACACTCGTATTCGTCAAGAAACAAAGTGTTAATTAGTGATCTCTCATCTTTTCTTCTAAGTACCAAACTTTTATTGTATTTATCTTGTGTATTTGTGTGATACGGATATTGTGTTGATCCGATAGTGTAGATCTTGTGAGTGTGTATATCTTGTGAAGTGGTGATCTTGTGAGTGTGTAATATCTTGTGACGTGGTAGATTGGTTCTACTAATATAGGACTGCGACATTAAGCTTAGTGGTCAAAAAACATAAGCACGTGTAAACGGTTTTTCTCCTCCTAAAGGGAGCCTTGTTTACCTAGTGAAATCGTCGAGTCGGACACTCGGGGAGTGGTGTAGGGGGCGAAGAAGGTGCTTCATAGCCGAACCACTATAAAATCTCGGTGTCCTTGTTTTGGTTGTTTCTATTCCTTATCTCTTTAACATTATAATCGTGTTATTTAGTTTTCGTTAGATAGATAAATGCATGTTCAAATTGTGATTTGAAAGAACAAATAACACGAGATCTATACATTATTATGAAAGTATACTTTTACACCGTAAAAACCAAACAGTGAAAAACTATCCAAAACCCCCCTTCTAGTAGTCCCACAAAAAGGTTCCAAAAAGATTAACTTCTAGGAAATCTCTCACTCTTCTTATGGCAGATAGTAAAACTCGTCATAAAAATCGGTTCTTGGTGCACTCGGGACTTACTTTTTCTCTCTATTTAAAGCTTCAAAGTGTGTTCTTAAGCATCTTGAGAAGTTGAGGCGCAACTTATTTTGGGGTGGTTCGGTACAATTTAATAGATTGGCTTGGGTCGCTTGGAAAAAAGTTTGTTCTCCTTCTACTCGTGGGGGACTTGGTATTGGTAGTCTTCAAGCCGTAAACCTTGCTATGTTAGCAAAATGGTGGTGGCGATTTCACAATGACAAATGTGCTTTATGACGAAACACCATCACTTCCATTTATGGTCCTAATGGTGGCATTCATTTGTATCCCACTAGCATGAGGCCAAAAAACAGCCCTTGGAAGGTTATTATCGACTTGAACTCTTCCCTCGAAACTGCCAACATAGATTTACATTCCATCTTTTATCGAGAAATTAGAAACGGGTCTTCCATGTCATTTTGGAGTGACAATTGGTTAGGAAATTATCATTTAAGATCATTGTTTCCTCGGTTGTTCTCACTTGAGGCTTTTAAAGAATGCAAAGTAAGTGATAGATGTAATCTTCATCATGGGCCAAAATCTAGAACGGGAACTGGCGTCGGCCCATTCGAGGGGGCTTGGAACAATCTCAGTTGTTGGACATGCTCCTTTTACTCTGGGATGTCGACACAAATAATACTCCAGATGCTTGGGTATGTAATTTAAACACCTCAAACTCCTACTCTGTTTCAGACTTAAGAGTTAAAATTAACGATTCAATTTTGGAGCCGAATGGAAATCAAACAAGATGGAATAAGATTCTTCCTATCAAAATAAATATCCACTCTTGGCGGTTAAGACTTGATCGTCTTCCTACTCGTTGCAACCTAGATGATAGAGGGATCGACATCCACTCAAAAAGATGCCCGGTGCGTGATGAGGACTTGGAATCGAACCAGCATCTGTTTGTTGATTGCTTTTTGGCTGCTTCACCATGGAGGAAAATAGCATACTGGTGGGGTTTAGATGACTATCCGAAGCAATTGCAAAACCTAATCGAGTGGGGAACATCGACAAATCTTAATACCCTATCGAAATTATGTTTTGATGTCGTTGTCCAGGCTACCACATGGGTTATTTGGCGTTTTAGGAACCGGGTTTGTTTTGACTTGAAGCCCCCTCGTAAAGACATTTTAGAGGAAGAAATCAAGCTTCTCTCCCACTCATGGATTACCCATAGGCTCAAAAAGTCGCATCCCTTATGGATTGATTGGATCCGAGATCCAATTTTGGCTTGTAAGAACTTGTTGTAACATTTTGTAACTTTCCTCTAGCATCTTGTTAGAGTTTTTTTATATATATTCTTTCCGCCGTTAAAAAAAAGGTGTTTTTTTGTGTGTTGTCGACATGAGCATAAAGTGTTTTATATCATTCACCCTATTCAAGTCAAAAGTATATAGAAGGTAGTAAAATTAAAGGATATATCTTCTGTAATGCTTCAATTCCTCCCCATAGTCTTCAAGAGAAGGAACTTAGTGTTAACACATGCACAATCACTCGTGACTAACATAGGCCTCTCTAGATAAAGCATACGTTAAGCATCAATTCATGTACCAACTTTGTGTTGTAATGTTGTTTACAATGTAGAGTTTTGCATTACATGAAAATATTATTTATAGTTATTTTTTTCTCAATTTATGTAGGTGGATGAAAAGACTACTATAAATGTTTTTATCAATTTAAGTCTATACAAATTTTAGCTAAATATTTCCTCCGACAAAAAACACACAGTTTAAGAAAAGTGCATTTATTACTGCTTTCTCTTTCTTACTTTCTGACAGAATGACAGTTTTACCCTTAGCTAATTAATTAAACTCTTTTTTGAAGTTTGTAATAAAAATTTCAAACAAGGGTAATATAGTAAACTTGTTCAAACTTCCCTATCTATCTTAGTGTATAAAAGGAACCCTACGGCATAGATCTAGATATCAGTTTTCACATTAGTTTTCATATTAGTATTCATAGGTTGCATAGCAATCATAGTTAGTATTCATATCTATTTTGTAATTCAAAATAGTATTCAATATTTTGAAAGTTTAGTAAAGATCTTGTTTTACTGTTTCATTATTCTTCTTAGTATTGCAAACTAGATTCCGCATAGTTTGTGATATTCTCAGTCTTAGTTTCTACTATAGTTATCTTAGATCTATCCAATATAACTAAGCTTTAACAAGCTAAGTAAGATCTGTCAAGAAGGGATCAACAAGTGGTACCAAAGCTTGTACTTGTTTACTTTGATAATGTAAGTTACGTTACATTATGGATGGAATAAAGCAAAAAATATCTTTCCATGAAAATGGTTGCATCTAATTTAATAGATAGATATTACACAGATGAAAATTGTGGGTTGTTATAGTCTCCCAACCTTAAAAGAAATCTCATCCCGAGATTTAGTTGGATGATGGAGTGATGTTTAAAAATAGATGTGGATACTTGGCATGAATTTGATATTCGTGTTCCCATGTAAATTATGGTCCTCTTTTAGAGTTCCATCTTACTTTGACTATAGGAATACAACTTTGTCTTAGTTGCTTGACTTCTCGATCCATGATTTCCACTGGTTCTTCTACAAAGTTGAGTTTGTCATTGAGCCTAAGCTCTTTCATTGGAATGACGAGGGATTCGTCAGATAGGCATTTCTTTAAATTAGAAACGTGGAAAGTACTGTGGACATTACTGAGTTCTTTAGGAAGCTCAAGTGTATATGCCACTGGGCTGACCCTTTTAAGGGTCTTAAATGGTCCAATGTACTGGGGGTTAAGCTTTCATCATTTTCCGAATCAAATGACACCTTTTTGAGGTGATACTTTCAACATAACACGATCTCCAACTTGGAATTCCAAAGGCTTTTGCCTTACATTGGCATAACTCCTTTGTCGGTCTCTTGCAGCTTGCAAGCGTTGTCGGATTTGTACTATCTTTTTGGTGGTTTCATGGATTATCTCTGGTCCCGTGAGTTGAACATCTCCAACTTAGGCCCAACAGACAGGTGATCTGCACTTTTGACCATAAAGTGCCTTGAATGGTGTTGCCTTAATATTGGCATGGTAACTGTTATTATAAGAAAATTCTACCAATGGCAAGTGTCTTTCCCAACCTTTTCCAAAATCTATAACACAGGCTCGAAGCATGTCTTCGAGTGTTTGGATGGTTCTTTCACTTTGTCCATCAGTTTTGGGATGATATGTCGTACTCATGTCTAATTGAGTACCCAAAGCATTCTGCAATGACTGCCAGAATCTGGATGTGAAATGATTGTCACGATCTGAGATGATGGATATCGGCACTCCATGTCGTGAGACTATTTCCTTTATATATAACCTTGTAAGGGTTTCCATACTATTTGTTGCTCTGGTGGGGATGAAATGTGCTGATTTTGTAAGGCGATCTACAATGACCCAAATTATGTTATGTCCGCTTGATGTTTTAGGTAGTTTTGTAATGAAGTCCATCGTTATTCTTTCTCATTTCCATGTAGGAATCTCTAGTTGTATCAGTAAGCCAAATGGCTTCTAACATTTTACTTTAACTCTAGAGCATGTCAAACGCTTGCCAACATATTTTGCGATGATTGCCTTCATGTTAGGCCACAAATAGAGTTTTTTTTAGATCCTGATACATTTTGTTAGAACCTGGGTGGATAGAATATTTCGATTTATGGGATTCGTGCATGATCAAGTCTCTTAAATTACTAAAGAGTGGTAACCAACTTCGATTCTTGATACATCAAGTTCCATCAGGACGTAATTCAAATGCTTTGTCCGTTCCTCGTAGGTTCTCAACTTTGATGTTCTCTTCTTTGATTGCCTCGGTTTGGGCTTTGAGGATTTACGATGGTAACTTTGGGTGAAGGGTCATGACTAATGATCTAACTCGAAGTGGTTTGATTCGTTCCTTCCGGCTTAAGGCATCTGCTAAAACATTTGCCTTTCCAGGATGGTAGCGAATCTCACAATCGTAATCTGCGAGCAATTTTAACCAACGGCGTTGTCTCATGTTTAACTCTTTTTGATCAAGGATATGCTGAAGACTTTTATGATCACTGAACACAGTACACTTTGTGCCATACAGATAGTATCTCCAAATTTTATGAGCAAACACTACTACTTCTAATTCAAGATCGTGTGTGATATAGTTTTCTTCATTAGGCTTAAGTTGTCAAGATGCATATTTAATAACTTTTTCTCTTTGCATTAACACCTCTCCCAGACCTTGATGTGATGCATCACAGTAAACAACAAAATCGTTGTTTCCTTCTAGTAATGCTAATATTGGAGCTTCACATAGCTTTTATTTTAGTAGTTGGAAAGTTGACTCTTGGTTTTCTCCCCAGATACACTTCTTGCTTTTCTGGGTTAATTCAGTCAAAGACTTTGCAATCTTTGAAAAAACTTTGATAAATCTACGATAATAGCCGGCGAGTCCTAAGAATTGGCATACTTCTGTGGGTTTGGTAGGAGATGCCCAATTCTTAACTGCTTCAATCTTGGCGGGGTCAACGTGAATTCCTTGGCTGTCAATCACGTGCCCAAAAAACTGCACGATACTGATCTAGAAATCACATTTGGAGAACTTGGCATACAATTTCTCTTTTTTGAGTAATTCCAAAATTATCCTCAGGTGATTTGCGTGTTCTTCTTTTTTATGAGAATAGATGAGAATATCATCAATGAACACTATCACAGATTTATCCAAGTATGGTTTACACACACGGTTCATGAGATCCATGAACACAGCAGGTGCGTTAGTTAAACCAAATGGCATCACTTGGAATTCATAGTGTCTGTACCGCGTTCTGAAAGCAGTCTTGGGAATATCTTCATCCCTGACTCTCAGTTGATGATAGCCTGATCTTAAGTTAATCTTTGAGTAAACACTCGAACCTTGAAGTTAGTCGAATAAATCATCTATCCTGGGTAATGGGCAACGATTCTTTACAGTGATTTTATTTAGCTCTTGGTAATCGATACACATCCTGAAAGATCTATTTTTCTTTTTAACAAATAAGATAGGAGCTCCCCAAGGTGAAGTACTTAGTCGGATAAAACCTCGGTCTGCTAACTCTTATAGTTGGTTTGATAGTTCTTGCATTTTTTAAGGAGCTAATCTGTGGGGTTCTCGGGCTACTGGTGCTGCTCCTGGCATTAAATCGATTTGAAATTCTATTTGGCGAACTGGAGGAAGGCCAGGCAGATCTTCAGGAAAAACTTCTGGAAATTCTCTGACCACTGGTATGTCTTCTAGTCATTTTTCGTCTGACTTCTTCTCTATTACTTGGGCTATGAAAACTTGACATCCTATGGATATATACCTTTCTGTTTTAATACAGGATATAAGGCTTAGTCGAGTTTTACTTTGATCACCTCGAATGATTAAAGTTTCACCGTCGATGGGGATGTGGACAACTTTCTCGTCACATATAATTCTAGCATGATACTTGGATAGCCAATCCATACTAATGACGATGTCGAAACTTCCGAGTCTAATTGGCAAGAGATCAATTTCAAAAGGTTGGTTTAGCAAAATCAGAGTGCAACCCTGAATAACGGTATTAGTGCCTACTAGATTTCCATTGGCCATTTCATGTCGTAGGTAGTATCTAGTGTAATTGGTGGGATATTAAGCTTAGAAGCAAGAGATATGGATACAAAACTTTTATCGGCTCCTGAATCAAATAATACTCTAGCTAGATGTTGGTTTAGAAGGAACATACCCATAACTACGTTTGGGTCTTGGTGAGTGTTCTTGTCCCTCAGTAAGTATGCTCTTCCATAGGCACTGTTGTTTTCTCTTGAGCACTAACTTCTGTAATGCCCTTTCTCTCCACATGCATGACAAGTTACTGACACTGGCTGCAGGTTGCTTCTAGTGGCTGGCCCTTTGTTTATGCAGTTCCTGGTCAGATGACCCACCTTGTTGCAAGTCTGACACTTGACAGTGCAAGGTCCTGTATGATGCAGGGTATATTTCTTACACAGGGGAAAGCTTCTAGTATACCTACTATTTTCAGTTGGGGCGGAAGCATAAGCCTTGACAATTTCTTGCCTTCTATTATGTTGTTGTTTGTGATCATTGTTGCGGTTTTTATTGTTGTTACGGTTATTTTGTTAGTTGTTGTTGGTGAAGGTTCTTCTATCATCAAACTTTCATTTGTGATCATTGGTTCCTTGCACAGAATTGTGCTTTATTACTTGATCCATTAACCTCTGAGTTATGGTAATGGCTTCTTCTAAAGTTTGAGGCTTTGAAGCGATAACATTTCCTTCGATACTTCTGGATAATCCCCCGATGAAGACTTCCATGAGTTTCTCAAAATTTGGCACCATAGTTGGGCATAAGACTGCCAATTCCTAGAATCTTCTAACGTAAGTCTTGAGATCATTCCCTTTTGCAGTTAGGTTGTAAAATTCATCTTCCATTTTCTTGACTTCAGTTTGGGGGCAATACTTCTTGATTTTGTAAGGCGATCTACAATGACCCAAATTATGTTATGTCCGCTTGATGTTTTAGGTAGTTTTGTAATGAAGTCCATCGTTATTCTTTCTCATTTCCATGTAGGAATCTCTAGTTGTATCAGTAAGCCAAATGGCCATCCTAAGACATTTAAACTTTTAAACCTGGAGCATGTCAAACGCTTGCCAACATATTTTGCGATGATTGCCTTCATGTTAGGCCACAAAAAGAGTTTTTTTAGATCCTGATACATTTTGTTAGAACCTGGGTGGATAGAATATTTCAATTTATGGGATTCGTGCATGATCAAGTCTCTTAAATTACCAAAGAGTGGTAACCAACTTCGATTCTTGATACATCAAGTTCCATCAGGACGTAATTCAAATGCTTTGTCCGTTCCTCGTAGGTTCTCAACTTTGATGTTCTCATTCCTTTGTAGCCATCGTTATGGGCTTTGAGGATTTACGATGGTAAATTTTGGGTGAAGAGTCGATGACTAAGATCTAAACTCAGAGTGGTTTTGATTCGTTTTCCATCCGCTGAAGGCATCAGCTAAAAACATTTGCCTATCCAGGATGGTACGAATCCACACAATCGTAATCTTCGAGCAATTCTAACCACCGGCGTTGTCCCTCATGTTTTAACTCTTTTTGGATCAAGGATATGCGAAAACTTTTATGAAATCTCTGAACACTAGTACACTTTTGCCATAACAAAAGAGTCTCCAAAAATTTTAATGAGCGAACACTACTACTTTCTAATTCAAGATCTTGTTGATATAGTTTTCTTCATTAGGCTAAGTTGTCGTAGATGCATTATTTTATAACATATCTCTTTGCATAACACCTCTCCCAGACCTTGATTGTGATGCATCACAGTAAATAACAAAATCGTTGTTTCCTTCTGGTAATGCTAAGACTGGAGCTTCACATAGCTTTTATTTTAGTAGTTGGAAAGTTGACTCTTGGTTTTCTCCCCAGATACACTTCTTGTTTTTCTAGGTTAATTCAGTCAAAGACTTTGAATCTTTGTGAAAAAACCTTTGGATAAATCTAAACGATAATAGCTGGCTAGTCCAAATAATTGCAAACTTCTGTGGGTTTTGGTACGAGAATGCCCAATTCTTAACTGCTTCGATCTTGCGGGTCAACGTGATTCTCCTTGCTGTCAATCAACGTGCCCAAAAAACAGCACGATACTAACTGATCTAGAAATCACATTTGGAGAACTTGGCATACAATTTCATCTTTCTGAGTAATTCCAAAATTATCCTCAGGTGATTTGCATGTTCTTCTTTGTTATGAGAATAGATGAGAATATCATCGATGAACACTATCACAAATTTATCCAATTATGGTATTTACACATCATCTGTTTCATGAAGATCCTGAACACACAGGTGCTTAGTTAAATCAATTGCGCAATCACTTGGAATTGCATAATGTCTGTAACCGCGATTCTGAAAGCATCTTGGAATATCTTCATCCTGACTCCCTCATTGATGATAGCCTGATCTTAAGTTAATCTTTGAGTAAACACTCGAACCTTGAAGTTAGTCGAATAAATCATCTATCCTGGGTAATGGGCAACGATTCTTTACAGTGATTTTATTTAGCTCTTGGTAATCGATACACATCCTGAAAGATCTATTTTTCTTTTTAACAAATAAGATAGGAGCTCCCCAAGGTGGAACGTACTTAGTCGGATAAAACCTCGGTCCTGCAAACTACTTAAGTTGGTTGTAGTTCTTGCCTTTTTTTTAAGGAGCTAATCTGTGGGGTGCTCGGGTTATTGGTGCCGCTCCTGGCATTAAATTGATTTGGAATTCTACTTGGCGAACCGGAAGAAGGCCGGGTAGATCTTCGGGAAAGACTTCTAGAAATTCTCTAACTACCAGTATATCTTCCAATCATTTTTCGTATGACTTCTTTTCCATTACTTGGGCTACGAAAACTTGATATCCCTTGGATATATATCTTTCGGTTTTAATACAAGATATGAGGCTTAGTCGGGTTTTACTTTGATCACCTCGGATGATTAAAGTTTCACCGTCAATAGAGATGTGGACGACTTTCTCGTCACAGATAATTCTAGCATGATACTTGGATAACCAATCCATACCAATGACGATGTCAAAACTACCGATCTTAACCAGCATGAGATTAATTTTGAAAGGTTAGTTTAGCAAGATCAGGGTGCAATACTGGATAACAATATTAGTGCCTACTAGGTTTCCATCGGCCATTTCAATGTCGTAGGTAGTATCTAGTGTAATTGGTGGGATATTAAGCATAGAAGCAAGAGATATGGATACAAAACTTTTATCAGCTCCTGAATCAAATAATACTTTAGCTAGATGTTGGTTTAGAAGGAACGTACCCGTGACTACGTTCGGGTCTTGGTGAGCATTATTGTCCCTCAGCAAGTATGCTCTTCCATGGGCATTGTTGTTTGCCTTTGGGCACTGGTTTCTGTAATGTCATTTCTCTCCACAGGCATGACAATTTATTAACACTAGCTGCAGGTTGCTTCCAGTGGCTGGCCCTTTGTTTTTGCAGTTCTTGGTCAGATGACCCACCTTGTTGCAAGTCTGACACTTGACAGTGCAAGGTCCTGTGTGATGCAGGGTACATTTCTTACGCAGGGGAAAGCTTCCATTATACATACTGTTTTCAGTTAGGGCGGCAGCATAAGCCCTGACAGTTTCTTGCCTTCTATTATGTTGTTGTTGGTGATCATTGTTGCGGTTGTTATTGTTGTTGAGGTTATTTTGGTAGTTGTTGTTGGTGAAGGTTCTTCTATCATCAAACTTTCGTTTTTGATCATTGGTTCCTTGCACATAATTGTGCTTTGTTACCTGATCCATTAACCTCTGGGTTATGGTAATGGCTTCCTTCAAAGTTTGAGGCTTTGAAGCAGTAACATTTTCTTTAATACTTCTGGGTAATCCCCCGATGAAGACTTCCATGAGTTTCTCAGAATTTGGCACCATAGTTGGGCATAAGACTGCCAATTCCTAAAATCTTCTAACATAAGTCTTGAGATTATGCCCTTTTACAGTTAGGTTGTAAAATTCATCTTCCATTTTCTTGATCCCAGTTCGGGGGCAATACTTCTTTATTAAGAGCGTTTTAAATTTGGACCAGGTGATCTTGTAGGCTTCCTCTATTCCAATAGGCTGGGCGAATGAATTCCACCGGGATAAAGCTTCTTCAGTCAGAGTACCAGTAGAAAATTTCACTTTGCAGTCCTCGGTACAGTTACTATAGAGAAATACCGATTCAGTTTGTTCAAACCAGCGGATGAGGCCAACAACGCCTTCCGTACCTTTAAAATTGAAAGGTTGGTAGCTCATAAACTCTTTGTAGCTACACTTTCTTGCTACAGGAGCTTCTCTTGGTCTGGTATTGGTATTGTCAGTAATTGCCATGGTAGCAGCTTGTGCTTCCAGAGCTGCAGAAACATTATCAGCAACTAGTTTCCTGATGGTGGCCTGAGTCATGGCTGGTGCTACAGATGTTGATGCCCTCTTGGGAGCCATTCTATCAACATTTACAAGACAACACAGAATAAGAATTCATATAATGATAGTCATATCATAAGTCATCGTATAAAAATCAAAAATTTCATACTTAGTGATATTGAATTTATTTGACATATCATTGTATGGATTCTCATTTTGATGCAAGTTTTAACAAGGAAATACACATCCTTTGATATTACATTGTAGGTTATAACGAAAGATTTTGGAATCGACACACTAACAAGCATTTAACTCATTAGGTTTCTCGGGGAATGGTTCACTTCTCAGTGGTTGTGGTATGATACCGCGACCACTTAGATAACTCATTATGGATCATACAGTACATGATTAATGAAGAATACAAGTAATCTTTAATATGAGATGGGAAGGAACTTAGTGAGAGAGAGTGGAAGGAAGGATGTATTCTAGAGAGAGAAAGTAAGAAACATGTAATTCATAAGTGAAATAAGAATACAAAACCAACCAACACCCTCTCCAAGGCATGGAGAGGGTATTTATACTACAATATTGGCCGGCCATGGGCCTTGGGAGGCTTTCCATGGACCTTTGGGCCATATTAGCGTATCATACTAGACATTGACTAACCACGGGCTTTGACTAGTTAATATTGGAAGTGACCGATACTTTTCTTGATCCTAACAATCTCCCGCTAAGGGAGGTCACTCCAATTTACAAAAACTTAATCCTAGCAAACTATGCTTTATCTTTAGTCTTCAGCTCGTAAACTTCATGTCTTTTATCTTGTAAATATGTTGTAGTGTCTTTTGACTTTAGGCACGAGCTTGTTCCTTTATCTTGACTTGTAAGTGAAATTGTGATCTTGAACACTTTGAGATCATCAACCAAGCATAATCTTGTTTCGCCATCTTGTAACTTTGCCATCTTGTGAACTTGTGACTTCTGGACCGACATGCTCATACCTTTCTTGATTTGTTGACTTGAAAAGCTTTAATGTTGCATCTTTCTTGAAATTCTTTAACTTTAACACTTCGTCACTTCGAGAAAGACGTTCGGTATCAGAGTGACGGAAACTTCTTTGAAATTCTTTGACTTTAATACTTTGTCACTTCAAGAAAGACGTACGGTATCAGAGTAGCGGAAGTCTTGAAACATGTACTTGAGCTTTCATGATGTCTTTATGTTTGTCGGTCGGGTATGAGCATGTGGCTATGAATCTTGTGAGTCAGCGGGAAACAGGTACCTTCACCACCATCTTTAAGTTTCCTGCAATAAAACAGTTAGCAATAAAGCGGGGGGACGAATATGGCTTTGTCATTCGCCCGTGTTTGGTTGGAGTAACCTTCGAATCCGTGAGGATCGACCTGTGATCAGGTAGATTCAATTTAAGAAGAATCTCCTTGACAGGATTTCCAGCTGAAGTATAGAATCTTTCTAACACATGTGTATTAGATTCATCAAACTCAGCATGTTCTCATTATCGGAACGTCTCAAAGCAGACAACACAATAAGAGTGAACCAGTGTTCATTTTATTTTTTTATCGGATACGTAAAGTGTATACGTTTCGCGATAAATTGCGTTTAGGCACTCCCGGAACCACCAAAACTTTTCTACGCTTCAACAAATACCCACATTTATACCCAATACATAAAAGTTGCAAAATATATCATGTATATCTTATATATGCCGAAATTTTGGCCAATTATACAAGTAACTATTAAGGAAGAGGAAGGAACAAAACTCCTTCAGTTGGTCAAAAAAACACCATACCTCTTTAATGCCACACCATGCTTTGTTTCTTTGACCAAAAGACCAAGACCATGACTATGACCCATCCCTATGACCATAACATGTTCCCTTGACCAAGACTTCTCTTATATACATGCAAGTATCTAGCTAGTAACACATAGAGAACAAAGACTTGGTAAAATTTTCACAAAAACCCTCTTTTGGTCCCCTAGAGCTCACGGCTCAAAACCAATCCCCACACAAACCCATATCAATTTTTCTACAACCCATACACTCCTATACACATCTATTATAGATGATTACTAAGGTGTTTCCCATATCATTGAATCACCATTTACATGTATTATACAAGATAGGAAACTTGGGTTTTTATAAGAAAACAAGGTTTTCTTTAAGTCAAGCTTGGTTTTTAGGTTTTTAAGGCTTAACAGGGTTTAGCATTTGTTTCTATCATCATATACATCATAGTCTATTTAAACCCTTATGCTTTCATTTTCCTGAGTTTTTATTGAAATATAATGTGCTATATAGTGAACTCAACCATTAGGAATACTTTTGAACCTGGACAAATATAATTTTTCTTGTGAGATTATGATTTTGTGCACTTTCTCACATGTTATGATGTTGGTATTATCATTGGATAAAGGAACATATAAAGTCTTGTTACAATCTCGGTTTAAGCATAAAAAAGTTCATATAAAAAACTTGTAATTAAAAAGATTAATTAGAAAGTTTATGATTCTGTAAAGTTAATAACTTGTGATCTTGATGATCTTGGACAATATGAAACTTATGGACATTATTATATGTTATAACATATGATATATATAATTTAAAAGGACTTGTGGTAAATGTGAGGTTGAAAAGTTATTAAAACATATGTATATTAAATAAATTTATAAAGATCCATTTTGGGACAGTAGGTTTTTCGAATTCCAAACATGGGGCATTTGTATGTTTTTATAAAATAAACAAATCACGACGATTCCGAGAAAGTAAGAAACTTGTTAACGGATTAATAACGAAAAAAGTTACGTTAAAAACGATGTTATACGTTAGATTAACGGAGTTTATAAAATGACTTTATAAAACTTATATCAAACACTTGTTGATATTTTTATAAATAATACATATTTTTTAGGATTCCAAAATGATAAGATCGTAATTTTTCATTTTAATAACGAATGAGTTATGATTTGCGAGTTTACGTCAATTAAAATTTTCTAAAACTATTTTTTATAAAGTTACTATTCATGACAGAAAGTTATATTTTTGCAAACCTCATAACATTTTAGAACTTTCAAAAACTGAGAACTTCTAGAAGAAACGTTTTATAAAAAAAGGAGCTATAACGAATAAAAATACGACAATTTACGGGTTTTCGCGACGAATCGATTTAAATAAAAGTCACGTTGTTTGTGAAAGTCAAAGGTTACTGTCTCACAGAGAGATCAAAAATATCAAAATTCAAAAATTATGATAACTGTCCTAATCCGAAAAATGATGGGCAGAGAACGTCAAATCGGGCTTTAAAAACGCAAAAAGTTATGCTAGTTTTAAATTAAAACGATAATTATAAAGCTTTTTACTTATTAAACGCAATTACCCAAGACCATTAGTTGGTGATTGAACTATGTAGAATTATATGCGGTTATCAAAGTACTATATTACTAGGGAGTTTCATAATGAGGCCTCTTCGGATGGCGTATCGACGAGTTGTTGGATTTACGATTTAAAGTGTCCTAACTCCTCGAACGTCATGTCATGACCTCTTAAATTATGATAGCCCGAACGATAGTACGATGTAACAACTATAAGATTATATTCAAGTACTCGGTACTTATACGACCTACGATAATTTAGGTTGCATTCGATATTTTGCGTGACGCTTTATCTGCGATGTTTGGATTATCGGAACTCAAGGTGAGTTCATAGCCCCACATTTTTACGATTTCAATGATTTATAATTATGGGGTGGAAACATGCTTTGTTTTACAAATTGGACGCAAGTATTGATTACATGTTGCCTAAGTAGCGATAACCCAAGTTAAGCCCATTATCTTGGGAATGTCATTGCATGATGGTAGTTGGATTAGCATTATGTGAGCGCGAATGTTATTTAATAGATCTATTTGGGAAACGACCTCCCCGTTCGGGTGACTAGCTATCACCGGGAGAACGAACGTTATAGACATGTCGAAATTTCGGATGTTTGGGTTGAACATCTAAAATCGGGCAGAATTGCAATATTATAGTTTAATTGCAGAAAGATCGTCGAGCTTCAGTTGTCATGAGCTTAGTGTACAGGGTAATCTAGTTTTGTGAGACTGATGGTGTTGCATTATCACTAGAAGTACTTGCGTCCTGAATTATGATTTATCAAACCTATGAATTCACCACCAATTTTGTTGACGTTTTTAGCAATGTTTTTCAGGAAGATCAATAGGCATGGGTATGCCGAGGGATGCATTGGGTTACAATTTTGGATTGCACGCTTTAGATTTAGTGCTTCATATTTTGGGAAATGTATGTCAACTTTTGTAATATTAACACTTATGGACAAGTAAAGCTATTGCTGTTATATTAAGTCTTTCAATTAAATCCAATGTATCATTTTAAACGACTTTTTGTGTCGTTCTTATATATCTTGTGCTATTGATCTTGAAGTAACACGCCCCGGACCCTTATTCCGCTGCGACCCAATTTGGGGGTGTTACAGATTGGTATCAGAGCCAAGGTTATAGAGAACCAGGTCAAAATGTTTTTGCTGGACTATAACCATTTTCAAACATTGCATTCATAAAAAGGGTTTTTATGGGACACACACTAGTTGTTTGCATTAGTTAGTTTTACTAGATGCTTACATGACACACTAGTTGATTGCATTAGTGGGACTAGATGCATTCATAATTGATATACGTGTTTATATTATAGTACGTATATTACTATGAGGGTATATTGTATATATACAAAGATGAGTTTGCATTCTTTCGCGCAACTCTACAATTATTTATATAAGAGTTATTTATATAAATAGGGGAATATTTCTTTAGGCAAGGTAGTACGATAAGCTCGTACCTAAACATTAAGCTATTGAATATGATACCTTACCATCATTCATTTATGCCATAAGTGCATACTCGTATTTACCATACCAGCCTTATATAATATATTTATATAAGTTAAGTTTTGCTCGTTGCAAGCTGTTATGTTTTCATTATCGACGGTTACCTACACATCTGTCTATATTAATCTGAGCCATAAGAGATTACAGTGAGCTTTTGATGTGGAGCTAGAGGAACCGATGAAGGATCAACCTCTATCTGCTGATACCTCACCTACAGCCCTATCACCAGGCTACATTGCTGACTCCAATCCGGAAGAGGATAAAGAGGACCCCGAGGAGGATCCTGCTGACCATCCTGCTGACGGATGAGACAATTATGATAATGAGTCATCTAATGATGACAACGATGATGATGATGTTGAGAAGGATGAGGAAGACGGGGAGGAGGAGGAGCACCTAGCTCCGGCCAACCCTTCTGCTGTACCTACAGATGATCCTCTCCCCTCAAGCTGAGAATACAGAGGCATTTGAGACTGATGAGTCTACTTCTACATCACCCACCTCTCCACACCATATCATCTTGTCTTTTGAGACCAAATCCCGTATAGTATGGATGTCTATTTAACACCATACTCCACGACCACCATCTACGGAGGCATGCATTATTGAGTTGCTGCTGCACTACCTTTATCATCACCAAAGAATATTAAGTCACTTAAAGATAACATAAGA
>BQNB010081943.1:1553-29475 GCA_026074375.1 Tanacetum coccineum
GAGCTTTTATTGTTTGTTGAATTGTGATGTTGTGTTACTGTTTCATTAAGAATTCTTCTAATATTAAAGATTAGATTCCACATAATCTTTAATACACATAACAAAGTTTTTCTATTATAGTTGTGTTAGATTTATCTAATATAACTAAACCTTAAACAAGCTTAAGGAATTCGATCTATTGAAGTGGGATCCAACAAGATGTATCCTACAACTAGGACAAAAAGTGGTATCAGAGCTTGTTGCCTTGAGAAACTTTGCTAGAAGATATGGATCAAGATTCTGCACACATGGTGGCTTCATCCAAAGTTCCCATGCTCAAACCGGGTGAGTTTAAGTTATGGAAGATGAGGATTGAATAATACATCCAGATGATAGACTATGCACTATGGGAAGTCATAAAGAATGGAAACACTGCACCAAAAAGAACAGTTGTGGAGGGTGTTGAGAAAGTAATGCCTCCTACAACTGCTGAAGAGAAGGATTAAAAAAGATTAGAGGTGAAAGCTAGAAGTACTTTAATGATGGGCATTCCTAATGAACATCAGTTAAAGTTTAACTCAATTAAGGATGCTAAGCTATTGATGGAAGCTGTTGAAAAGAGATTTGGTAGGAATGAAGCTACTAAAATGACTCAAAGGAATCTCTTAAAGCAGCAATATGAAAACTTCACTGCTCTAAGCTCAAAGATGCTTGATCAAACTTTTGATAGGCTTCAAAAGCTTGTGAGTCAGTTGGAGCTTTTGGGTGAAAAGCTTTCACAAGAAGATGTTAATCAAAAGTTATTAAGAAGTTTGTCACCTGAGTGGAACACACATGCTGTTGTGTAGAGGAATAAAGCTGATTTGGATACAATGAGCATGGATGATCTCTACAACAACCTCAAGGTGGATGATCTTAACAATGAGCATGGATGATCCCTAAAACAACCTCAAGCACACAGAACATGGCTTTTGTGTCCTTTTCTAATAACAACACTAGCAGCTCTAATGATGCAGTTAATGCTGCTCATGGAGTCACTACTGCTAGCACTCAAGTTAATACTGCTTACTTTACAAATATTGATAACTTGAGTGATGTTGTTATTTGTTCATTCTTTGCTAGTCAACCAAATAGTCCATAACTTGCACATGAGGACTTGCAACAAATCCATCCTGATGACATAGAAGAGATGGATTTGAGATGGTAAATGGCCATGTTGACCATGAGGGCTAGAAGGTTTTTGAAGAATACAGGAAGAAGCTTACTGTTATGACAATGAGACTTTTTGGTTTTGAATGTCAAAGTGGAGTTCTACAACTGCCACAAAATGGGACATTTTGCTAGGGAGTGTAGAACAAGGAAAGCTCAAGAAGGAGTGTTCCTGTGGAAACATGTACTTCCACAACTTTAGTGTCATGTGATGGTCTTGGTGGATATGACTGGAGTGATCATGCAGAGGAAGGGCCTAATTATGCACTCATGGCTTACTCATCTTCAAGTTCCGACTCAGAGGTATCCAATGATTCAAATTGTTCAAAATCTTGTATGGAAACTGTAAAAATTATTTAAATCTCAAAATGATCAATGATGTGCTGTCGTTGTATGGTATGTTTTATTGATTCAAGTTTTAAATTTATATTTTGCCGACTAAACCAAAAACAACACTTTAACGGGCAGTGTACCCGATCGGTAGTAGTTTCGTAGTAAGTAGGGTGTCGAACACTTGAAGCGAGGTTAAATCTATCAATTCAATTAATATCTTGGTTATCTAATCTATTCTATTCTATCCTAATCCTATGTTAAACCCATGTCAGTCTAAATCCTAATTCTAACGGGAAAATGGGGTTTTCAGCCTGAGAGACTAGCACGGTTTGGTTGGTGACTATAATCAACTCAAGGCACTTTTACCCACGCAAGCTAATTAACAAAAGATAAAAGAGCAGTCGAACCTTATATAAGAAAACTGTATTAACCATTATTAATCTGACTTAGAACGTTGATTTGGGTTTATTTAGGTGCCAATGATTTATTCTCTAGAGGTGACTTATCATTCTTAAGACTTAGGCGTTACTCATCCTAAGGACATAGAACATTTAATTTTGTCATAAATTAAAGCTTCGCATAAAATATCCTTATTTGCTGATTATAATCTATCTTAGGGATTAAAGCAATGGTGATCTTGTTAAACCCTAGCTCATAGAGACTTTACCCACTTACCGCTTAATGACAATTTATACACTAGTAGTCCACTTGTCCAACTATCCAATGGAATTTGAAGGGTTCTTGTTATTTTATCTTGGTCACCTGTAGTCACACGTTACAATAAACCATTGGCAATATCCAATTAACTAGTTAAGCCCGAAGCGTATCCTAGACACAGATTGAGGACAATAATTTGTGTAACTATGATTCTAGATGTATAAAATTACTTATCTAGAGAGCTATCCCAGACTCTGATTGCTTGTCTGTCACCTAGATCAGTTGAATATTAGGTCGCTTCAAAAGCGCAGTAAACAAGTATAAAATTGATAAATACATAAGAAGACTCAACGGATAAATCAAGAATTCAAGATAAACAAATTCCAAAACATTCAGTTTCTTCATAATAAATCGCTAATACCCGAAGGTATTAAGCTTCATAATCATAATAAATACAAGAGCCAATTATTTAGCCAAGGTAAACTAAACCGAGTTAATGAATGATACAAAAAACTGAACGATTACTATAAGTATACCAGAATTGCAAGACTGTTTCCTATGGAAATTGCATTTGCGTTGCTTGACCTCGTCTGCTCTTTTTCTCCTTTGAAAATCGACTTTTGTGGTTTAGGTATCGAGAATATGATTTAGCCACACTTTAATAAAAATCTTGTTGAGTTTTGTATTTATAGGGTCTAGAAGTCGGTCTTGGATTCACTGCTTATCAAGAGTTGGATTCGACGTATTCGGGGTTTTCTTGGAGTAGGGACCACGCTTCATATCTTCTAGAATATTATATTGATTCCATATCTTGAATACGGCGTATTGAGTCCTCTAGATACGGCGTATTGATCTTTATTCATTTGTGGTCTTTGGTGAGTGCAGGCACGAATACGCCGTATCTTCCTTGCTGGATACGGCGTATTGGTCTTCAGAATAGTAATCTTTAAAATATCTTCATTTAAGCTCCAGAATAATTACTGCAATTCTCAAATACAAACGATTAAGTAACAATTCTTTGCAATAATTATACAAAATGGATTAATAACATGGGATAAATGATGCTATAAAATAGACGTTATTTAATGTCATCAAATATCCCCCCACTTGAATCCTACTTGTCCTCAAGTAGCCTTTACAAGTCTATAAAAATGTATCCCTAAGGATATTTTTCGTTTAAAGCACTTTTTGATATATACAAGTACACAACGGTAACACCTCACAAAATCGGTATGAAAACACTCAAATTACTCAACTAATCTATGTGGTAACATGTAACTAATTTGCTTAATTGCTCGGTTCGGACGAGTTATATTCTATCATAATCTTAGCTAGGATTACACATCTCCCACCTCTAATGTTAGGAGTACAAGTTTTATATACGTAAATATGGGTTTTTGTATCGGGAAAGGCATACGGTTTGATCAATTTACAATCTTCACACTGAAGTAACCACTCCCAACAGGGTTGCTGAAGCACACTACACACTGGACGCTATGGATGTAGACTGGTGTGTTCGATCACATTCACAATTCGAATTTAAACTAACGTAGTATGAAGAATGATATAAGGTAGAAACCTTTTAAATTTCTCAAGAGTCGTAAACCACGAGGGCACCTAAATCATGCATATCTTGGCCGTAACGATGGAATAAACATGCACATCAAAACAAGGTCTCTTTCGCGTTTAACCATCGGCTATTCTTCATAGGTGTGTAGGATGTAATTTTAGGTGTTATTTAAATATTCAAGATACTAAGAGATTAAGACTTAAGATACAAGTTGCTAGACCACTTATTTTCCTGACCGTTTACCATGATATAAGGACACAAACTTTTATACAAAGTCTTGATCATCGATAAAAAAACACTAAAGTCCGGCATTTCCGTATCGGTCAACTTCTCAATCTTCCCAAAACTTTACATTAACTATAAGGCAAAAAATGGTGATATCTTCCACTTTGTACAATACTCTACATCGTTGATTTTTTAGGTCCGTTAACGAATAATCAATCCTTGTGTATATTTCCTTTTGAGTAATTGCGAATGTTTACTTCAAACTTTCTTTATCTTTTTTGTATTTTTTCTTATTTTCTCAAAATTTTTTTGCTAACTAAATCAAATCTCGGTGTGTTTCACATCTTCAGATGGTCCTATATTCTGGATAATTTCTTCGATGTTCTTCGTCTTCAGATCCACAATAATTGTGATGGTAGTAAATTCACATAAGCTTTGACTACAATCATACATTCGCATTGCCATGTGCAAATTTCCACAGCACCAAAGATAGTTAAATAACACAAGATTCGGAAATACAATCTTTACACTTTAATGCAACTAGAACTGTAATTTGACTTAATCTAACAGGGTCTGGTTAGTTAAGGGTGTATCGAAACACCAATTTTTGGTGTAAAACTTCATCAATGGATTGGCTCTACGCGTTGTTTAATGGATCATCACTTATCGATGAGAGTGGAAATGGTTTAAACGGGAGGTTAACTAACCGGTGTAGTTAGTTAATAAGCAACATGTAAAGGCGATTTGGATGTAATCCTAAAATTTACCAATTTATACAAGTTACTCCATCTAAATCCATAGTACTTATTATTGCGGTCTCGAATAGATATACCAAGCCAAGTTCTAAAGTCTACAACATCACCGGTACACTCATATTTTGTGGAATTTGAATAAACATTTTGAAATGGAAAGGTTAAATCCTCACAATATTCTAACAAGGGTTATTGTGTGCGGGTTATGTAACAAGTAATTTCATAAAAATATGCTTGAAATTTTTTAAATTTGCGCATAATTTAAGCATTTTAGTGTGAAAAATAGGACAAGTAAACATTCTAATTCCATCCCCTTACTTAAATTATACAACGTCCTCATTGTATAGATAAAACATTAAATACGGGAATTTAAAAAGAATTAGAATGAGAAACTTCCCTGATATTTGCTTGGTAGATTCTCCAAGTTGTGTTTATGAGCAAGATTGTGTGTTGGACAGTCATTTTTAAGTTTTAAGACTCCAACACTTCCAGACTTGTAGATACCTCAACCAACTTTGTTGATTTCTTTCCGAAGGTCCTATATAAATTCTCAGAAAACAAATGCAATTCTATCTCCGTGTACTTGTTGGTTAGACTCAAAATATAAATCTAAAATTGTACAATAATTCGATACACCGTATCCATACCCAGGATAGCCTATTGGTATACCTTGTTTCGTTTTATTCTTTAAAATGATAAGTAGTTAGACTGTGTTGAAAATAAAGACTGGATAAACATCCAGATAGTCGTAGCGTATCTTGGGTTTAGATACGCGTATAGGCAGTCTGGGAAGACTTACTCAGATAATAATTGAAAATACATTTCCGGTTGCTCTCCCGGCAAGCACTTTGTTTATAGAAAAAGTCTTTAAGTTAGGACGTGCCCCAATATTAATCATCCTTATAAAACAATGTGAGGTCGAACGGATGCCAAATGGCACATACATATTCTTTATTAGGAAAATGAATGACCATCTCTTTGTTTAAGATGATTCAGTCTGATATTAAAATTTAATCCCTTGATAAAAGTTTCAGTTTTGAAAAAATTATTAGATGTATCATGACTTGTTTCCAAAAGCTTATTTGACCCATGTGCATAGGCACCAACATCAGTATTTATTACATCAGGTAATGGTTTGACAGATAAATCCCTCGAAGAGTGTTCAATATCGATTTTATCATCATCATTGTCCTCATCCGATTTTAAATCATCGTGATAAATTACTTTAAAGGAAATAAATCATTAAAGAATAAAACGTTTTGTTCCTCTTCATCACATTCGGAAAATGATTTTTCATCTTTCAAATTAAATTCATCGATATGTTGTGGCTTTAAAGTGGGTTCAGTTAAGAAATCTGATTTAGATGTTAGAGCATCATTGTAAACAATGGCTGGAAATTCATTCCCAAAATCTTTGAAGTAGTCTAAATCATCAAAATAACTGACCGTAGGCTCGGGTGATGGAATTGAAGGTATAACTTTTTCATTATCTTTTTCTGAATCCGTTTTCAAATTGTTGACAGAAATCATTTTATAAGAAAATGAGTTTTTGTCACAAATTATTGTGTTATCCCCCTTCACGGGATTCGTCAATTGATTATTCTAAAGTCGTTTTCCATCGTTGCAAGGAGTTACTTACTTAAGATTTGCCCCACTGAAGTGACCATCTTGTGTGCAAAGCATCGTAATGACATAGCTGGGAATTACAGGCTTCCACAGAGTCTATGGGCAAGTAGATCCGTCTCAATCCCTGATATTTCCAAATGTAGCAGTCTTGCCGTTAAACACCGACCACGCTACGAGCTTTTTCTTCTTCAAGCTTGATACCAATAGAAGTGGATACGCTGTATCGGTTTATCGACCAGAAAAGTGTATTATGAAAAACAATTAAACAAGCAAACAATTAAACACACAAATATACAAGCAAATAAACAGAATATACAGAATTATACACTAATCTAAATTATACTAATCCTAAGGGTTAGATCTAATCTAATGTTAAAAACCAAAATATCAAATAAAAATCAAGATTAAATTTTCACTCCCCGGCAGCGGCGCCAAAAACTTGATTGTGTCGTTGTGTGGTGTTAATTTTATGATTTCAAGTTTTAAATTTATATTTTGCCGACTTAACCAAAACCAACACTTTAACGGGCAGTGTACCCGATCGGTGGTAGTTTCGTGGTAAGTAGGGCGTCGATCACTAAGAGCGAGAAACAATCTTTCAATTTATTAATATTTTGGTTATCTAAACTAAGTTAATTCTATTCTATGTTAAACCTATGCTAAACCTATGTTAATCCTAAATCTAACGGATAAGGGGGTTTGCAGCCTGAGAGATTAGCATAGGTTTTGTGGTGACTAAAATCAACTTAAGTCACTAAAACACACGCAAGCAAATTAACAGAAGATAAAAGAGCGGTCTAGCCAAATATAAGAAAACTGTATTAACCATTATTAATCCAATCAGAATGTTGGTTTGTTTATTTAGTGCAATGATTACTTATCTCGAGGCGGCATATCATTCTTAAGATTAAGGCGTTACTTCTTCCTTAAACCTAGACACGTAGAATTATATCACAATTAAACGCATCCGCATAAAGCATCCTTGTTTGCTGATTATAATCTATCTTGAAGATTAAAGCAATGGTAATCTTGTTAAACCCTAGCTCGTAGAGACTTTATCCACTTACTGTTTAATGGCAATTCATACACTAGTAGTCCACTAACCAAGTCTTTACCAATTAACTGAGAACGTACTCGTTGATCCTTGGCTCAACTGCCGGTCTAACTAAGCTTACAATCTAAGGGCAAAGATAGGTCATTATTTGTGATCCTATAAGTTTAGATGTATCACTATATGGAGAGCTATCCCGACATCTAGATTAATTTCGGGGTCATTTAACCCCTTAAATCATGCAAATATGCCCAGATTATGTGCTTAATAGTTTGTTTTTAGGTTTTTAGCACTTGGATGGAATTTAGAGGAAATACACGTGACTTGGGCTTATTTGGAGAAGAAACAAGAAACGAACTAGATTACGGACCTACACCAAATCCTTGAAGAAGTAATACTTACAAAGCGTAGAGACGGCGTCGCAAGCATAAAGCAACACCGTCGTGATCTATTCAGTGACTGTGTTTGGATATTGGTGACGACGTCACAACGTAGCCGACTTAAAGTGGATCTAGAACCATCTACGTGGCGACGGCGTCAGAAGCATCAAGCGACGCCGTCGCGTCAATATTCCTATATATACAAAACCATTTTTAAGGTTTTAGAGTGTAACTTTTGGGATAACTTTGTATAACTTAGGGAGACGAACCCTAGTCCTTGTAGCAGCTTCATAGGTCATTTGTAGGGCCCCAAAACCCTATTGTACTACATTGGATCCATGTTTTAATTCATTTAAGGTTATCTATCATTAATCATTCAATATGTCTATGTGTTGTGTGATTGATTTATCTTCTTGCTTCCTTTATAACATGCGAGGCTAAACCCTCCTTTGTATTTGCTTATGATTGCATAAAAGTCAGATTATAGATCCTTTTACTGTTGCTTCTTGTTGATGAATGTGCACGTTAGGCCTTAGAAAACCAGCTTTTGTATGTATCGCTGTTGACACATCTAGGGAAACACGAGTGCGTAGAAAAGATACCATAGGGTAACAGTCTTCATACTACCTTGCACCTTATATGGTTGATCCCTCTTAAGGTATTTCACACGCATTTAATATACTCTTATGTTGGGATTAAAAGTCTTCTTGATGTTTGAATTACTACTGCTCATGTTTTTGTTAATGCTGCTCAGCTGGATTTAGTGTTGCTCATGAACTTCAAAGAAAATATGTCAAGTATTTACTACTGCTAGTACAGAGTTACTACTGCTAGTAAAAATATGCTAAGTGTTTACTACTGCTAGTACATAATGTAAATACATTTAATTATCATAGTGTTATCACGTAGATTAGTTTTTCAAATTTGTTTAGTTAATTTGTGTATCAAACCAAACCTCTCAAACCATAGAATTTACCTATTTCCTATAATTATAAAAAATTGTTCTTTTCTCAAACCCCTAGAATTATGTTTGACCGTGAATCAAGCCTTCTCAACATATTCCCTTAGAGAACGGATTAACACTCCCAAGAGTCTGCCTTCACTACTACTAACAACGTCTAGAGGTACTCCCACCCTGCCTTTAGGGAGTTGTATAAAACTTTGTTGAGCCTATGACGACCGCATCAAGTTTTTGGCGTCGCTGCGGGGGGAATAATGTAACACCAAGTGTCACCCACTTGTTACGTACATAGTACATATATAGTTATTTATACCAAGTTTCACCCACTTGTTACGTACATAGTACACAGCTATAGATACCACATAGAGCATATAAGGAATCGGGAATGATGCGCGCGCGGATATCGGACAACGGTGATTGACTCATAAATTTTTTTCAAAAATAGTTATGGTCTAAGTTTTTGAAAACGACCTAGTTCGTTATAACCAGTGCTCTGATACAAATCTGTAACACCCCCAAAATCACAACGCAGCGGAATACCACTTTGGGGTGCTACTTCATAGTTCAAACGCATGAGTCATAGAAAACGACTTTTATTAAGACGTTTTAAAATACATTTCAAATGTCATTTCACATTGGATTTAATTTATCAGAGTTGCACGGGTCCCCAAAACAATTTAAAACAAAATCCATTGAGTCATAATACGACTCGAACCCAAAAATGGTTTTATCGAATGTGATTATTCACCGAGCCTTAAATCTTGATATCCGTACTTCATTCCCATCCAAGCAAGAAAATAACCTAAGATAAACATGCTGAAAACGTCAACAATAATGTTGATTGAATCCATAGAGTTCATAATAAAACATTTTGAACACAAGTATAATCCATCACATAACTTATACAACACACAAGTTATAAACATGCTAGAGCCCATGACCGACACTTTACCCATTATCACACCCACCGGTGATAAATCGTTCCAGGGTGGTATGTCGCCACCCCTGACTCAATACAAAATGTCCGTTACAGGGTGTTCACGGGCTTTATAGCTGCCTTGGATCCATACCCCAGACAGGAAGTCACTCCAATAGATATATTATTTGTACCAAGCGTCTTACCATGAAAGATAAGTTAACGGCCACAGCTAGGGACATAACTCATAGCAATGGAACCACATTCACATATCAAAACCACTTGCGTTCGATTTTCAAAACAAGCATGTATCTCCTTCGCGGGTTTTATAAAACATTCAAAAGATTTAAGAGCGGGGCCATGGACTCACCTTGATTTTGAAGACAGAGATTAACAATGCACGATCACGGAATATCAACAAACAAATAGCTCAACCACGACCTAGAATTATGTCGCGCAATTAGAGAAATAACAGAGTGCGATCGACTCATACGATAATCGCAACATATGTATTTACATATATTATTTATAAAGAAAGCATGCCATGGAATCCACACTTACGCCCCTAATTCTTATTAAATGACTTAGAACTAAAATCCCACTCATAATTAAGTTGAATCGCATTTTTGAAAACTTCCTATTTTCGGAAGGTTTCTATTTTTAAAAAGTTACTATCTTTAGTAAGTCCGGTTATCCAATTATATTAATGCCAAAAATATTTCCTTTATTCGCCAATCTCCAATACACCAATGTCTAATTACTTAATCACGTCCCCGGCGTTACATTTTCATTATATATATATATTATATATATATATTTATATATATATTATATATATATATTTATTATATATATATTTATATATATATATATAATGTAAAAAGCTACTATTTTTAGACTTGTCACATTTAGAAAACGACTTGCGATGGTCTAAAAATTGTGTTTACTAAAAAAATATTATTTATGATTATATTTTTATTAACCAGTTCTACAACTTTTGCACTCCTATATGGACATTTTTAAATTCTTGTTTGACATTTACTTTGACTTTTTATTATAAATTTTTCTTAAGTTTGACCCGTCCAAAACGACCCGCTAAAATACATTTTCACGACTCGGACTCTGAAGCATTTTGATGTAACACGGCGTTTCTGACAACTTTTTAGTTTTACCCGAGACCCGAAACTCGAAAGAAAATCACGAAAAAACCCCTGCAAGTTTCTGCAGAAAACGAACCTCTTTTAAAATAATGCAGAATTTTTCTTTTAAGTTTTGACCCGTCATTAAGCATTTTTAAACTTAGTTAGCCTCGCGGCAAAGTAAAACAACATTTACGAATCAACTTTTCATGTCGCCTGAGCAATACCAAACTGAACTCGAAAGTGTTCAATACACTTCAGTTTTAAAATTCTGCACAACATATATGTAAAGACAATAGCTGATTTATAAACATAAAATTTTTCCAAACTTCAATCCGCCATAAAATCGTCGTTATTAGGAGTTACGAAACGATCGACCTATCAAAACGTTCATTTGAACGAACTCTATCATTTTTCTAAAACAAAAATTAGTTTTATATTTTTTCGACCTCGAACATCCGTTGCCAAAACTTTATGGCTAGAAAAATACCCTTTTGAAAACCCATTAAATCGTCATTTTCACTTCACAACTACATTAAAAATACTTTAGAGTAACTATTCCTTTCATATAATCAACTCCTCAATCATACCTAACTTCACAAATCACTAAATATAATTTTTTGCATGTGTGGATCCATAACATGCAATACCAAAAACACAAGATCAAACAAAAATAAAATCAAAGGTAGTTTAAAAATACTTACAACAAGTAGGGAAATCAAGATCCAAGATGAACACGCATCATTTCTTTGTTTTTGATCCTAGCCGAAACCAACAACAATCCAAAACAACCATTTCTTAATCTTTTTAACAACCCAAATCTTCCAAAATGCTTAGATCTAATTTAACCCAACTTGATTTTTAATCAAAAACCCAAGAACTAACTCAAATCAAATCTTGATAATACTCATGATGATATCTTGATGTTCCAACAACATCATGGAGAATCTCTATCAGAAGCATAGACTCGTTTCAAGGACTTACTACAAAAAGTCCCTTATCATGGCATCGACCTTTGGCTCCAAGTCCAAATTTTTTATGATCGTGTCAATCCCGCCACAAGACATTGACCAATCGGCCGGTGGTAAGCTTCGTGACCGAAACACCCAAGAATCTTGGGCATTAGTAGAGGACCTCACCCTCTATGACAACAAAAGTTGGAATAACCCAAGGGATTTCGCTAAGCCAGTCAAGGCAATTGCTTTGCCTCAAGATGTCCCAAATACATCCGATCGCCATCTAATCGAGCTCGAAAATCAAGTTCAACGCTTGATGGAAGCTCATCTTGCTCCAACACAACCTACGCAAGTGAACAAAATCACTACCTCATGTGAGATCTGCAGTGGTCCCCACGACGCTCAGTATTGCATGGAAGACCCCGATCAAGCCTTTGTTTAATATGCATCCTCATGTACCGATGAAGCAGGAGGTAACTAGTATACCTTTAAGCCTAAGCAAAACAATTTTGGTGACACCTATAATCTGTCATGGAAAAGTCCCCCAAATCTTAGGTAGAGACAACCCCAAAATCCTCTAAATAATTTTTCAAACCCACCTAACCGGTTCCAACCCAACGGTTCGATCCTAAACCGATCCTTCAACAACAATCCTCGAAGCTTTAATAATCAATCAAATCTAGAAGGATTGGTATCCTACTTTATGGCATCTCAAGATGCTAGAATGTCCAAGTTTGAAGCCGATTTCAAACATCAACAAAGCGAGATGACCAACAAAATCGACACAGTATTAAAAGCCATCACCGATCGAATTGCAAGAGCACTACCCAGCGATACGGTTAAGAACCCGAAACTGAGTACTTCCCCAGTTTTGTCTGCTCGTTCTTACCCAAATATAGACCCGCAATGCTCAAACCATATCCACGGTTCGATCAACGCCGTCACAATCCATCCTGAGCAACAAAGCAACTTATATGATGACAGAGCAAAAGAGAATGAGGAAGAAGAAAAGGACAGCCTGAAAAATATCCATGACAACCCTTCCACACCACCCGATCCATCAGTTCATTCATCACCAAAAAAGTCCTCAAACTCAATTCATTCTTCGAATCGTTCAGACTGGTTTCTCAATCATCCAACACCGAGTTCATTTGCACAAAGGGGGACGATGGAGAAGTCATGTTTAGTGAGATAATTAGAAGAAATGATGACTCTCATGAAGAAGGACCTGAAGAGGAAGGAAATACAACAACCGAAGGGATAGGAGTAGAATATTTTAATATATATTCCCAACTAGGAGATAACTAGCATATCATATGTACCTTATGTGTCGCTCAATCCCTTCAATATTTCTAAGGAACCCCATCATCACGGAGGGATGCCCATCGAACCTCAAGATACCATGCAACATTGGGCATGTGCATGTGGAAAAAGCCTACATTAACCCTAACTCTCCTCTAAATATCATGACCCGAATGATGTATAATTGGATCATGAGGAGAAAACTTAACCCTAGGGAAAACTCGAATAGAGGAGTTAGCAATTTCACCGGAAGGATTAAAGGAATGCATGTTTTCGTAGGAAACTTCACATATGTCATAGACTTCATGATTATTGAGGATATTAGTTCAATCATAGACCCTAGGTTGTCACAAGTAGTACTAGGGAGGCCTTTTGTTGAAATATCTAACATGACCATTGAACCACCCGAAGGTGTTGTAAGATTCACTAACGGAACCAACAAAGTTGCCTATAAGATGCCTCACAAGATAGAGCAATATAACTCACAGTCAGACTTAGAAAAAGAGCACAATAAGTCAGTCTACCTTAGAAACGAGAAAGACAAAAAAAGAGGGCGGAGTATGTAATGAGCAAGATATTAGGATTTTACAAAGAATGCTTAGAGCTCGGACCCGAATACTTAACTGGAATGGACGATAAAGGAGAAGTCACATAAGAACGTGTGACTTCGAGTCTAGCTACAAGACTCGTAAATAAAGAAAAGCGCTTTTTGGGAGGCAACCCACTATTTACTTTCCCGCATATTAGGAGTGTCTTGTGTTTTAACTCTTTATTATTTGTTTTATTATGTTTGAATTAGTTTGTAATCATGCTTTGTTTGTTTGTAACTTCGTCTTATTTGCAATCAAAGGTATTTTGCAACAAAATAAGTGTAGGGAAAAATATACGGTTTAAAAATCCAATTCAAACATTTAAAAATAAATTATTTAGATTAATTCGCGCCAGTTTCAAGTAATATGATTGTAATGACTAACTCCAGGTTTTTATGCAGTGCTTTCTTCAGTTTTGACTTATAAAAATTACGTGCAGGAAATTTCTCATTAAAAACAAAAAAAGAAATTTTCACAGACGCTGGAGACGACGTCAGGATTTATCCTGACGGCATCGCGCCTCCAGCTATGTAAAAATTCAAATTTTTTCTAGTATTTCTGAAAAACAAATGTGCAACATTTAAAATATGAAATTCATTTGTAAACCTGCAGAAAAACCTATGATTATATCATTACTCTCATCCTATCTTTACTGCTTTTGTAGAGTCGAAACCCTAAAATTTGTTGTATATGTATCTATCCTGTCGATTTTATGCTTGGTGTAGTTGTCTTTGTCTTTGATTACATGTTATATTTGATGAGAAGAAGCTTGGAAGTTCTTAGGAAGTTTCATTGGATAATTCTTGGAGGACGATTTAACCAGTTATCGCATGTTTCTTCTCCATTAATGAGCAAACCAGGGGAGTATTGGTTTCTTTTACTTGTTTTCTTTTCCCTTTATTCGTTTTTACGGGTGATGTGTCGTTGTGTGGTGTATATTTTTATGATTCAAGTTTTAAATTTATATTTTGCCGACTTAACCAAAAATAACACTTTAACGGGCAGTGTACCTGGTCGTTGGTAGATTCGTGGTAAGTAGGTGTCGATAACTTGAAGCGAGGTTAAATCTCTTAATTTATTAATATTTTGGTTATCTAATCTAAGTTAATTCTAATCTAAGTCAAACCTATGCTAATCCTATGTTAGTTCTAATCCTAATTCTAACAGGTAAAAGGGGGTTTCAGCCTGAGAGACTGGCACGGGTTTGGTGGTGACTACAATCAATTCAAGACACTTTAACCCACGCAAGAAAATTAACAGAGGATAAAAGAGCGGTCGAGCTTATGATAAAAAACTGTATTAGCCATCATTAATTCGAATTAGAAGTTGGTTTGTTTATTTAGTGCACGAATACTCATCAAAATATGATTACTTATCTCAAAGAGGCATATCATTCTTAGACTTAGGGGCTTCATCCATAGAACCTAGACACATTTTCTGTCACAATTAAAGCAAAATTGTCAAAAAATAAAATCCACCCATCCCCCCCCCCGAATAAGCATCCTTTATTGTGCATAATTAAAATCTTTCTTTGTGATTAAGGCATGGTGATCTTGTTAAACCCTAGCTCATAGAGACTTTACCCACTTACTGCTTAATGGAAATTTATACTCTAGTAGTCTACTTGTCCAACTATCCAATGGAGTCAGAACATTATTTGTTGAATTATCTAGATTCACCTACTAGTCAACATGTTCAATAAACCAAAGGCAATTTCTGTTAACTAGTTAAGCCAGAAGTGTATCCTTAGCACGATTTTAGAAGGACGTGTTTGTGATCCTATGATTCTAGATGTATAAATTACTATATGGAGAGTTATCTCGTCATCTAGATTACTTGGTCCGTATCACAAGATCAGCTTGAATGATGGTCGCATAAAAAGCACGGTAACAAGTAGTTATATTGATAAACATAACAGCTTTACAGATGATAAATTAAGAATCGAGATATAACATACCAAACATTCAGATCTTCATAATATGCTATACCCGCAAGATAAACAAACCAAATATTAAGATCTTCATAATAATGGCTAATACCTAAAGGTATTAGCCTTCAAACATAATAATTAATACAAAAGTAATGACTTAGCCAAGGTAAACTAACCGAGTTAATGAATGATACCAAAAATTGAACGATTACAAGAGTACAAGAAATTACACGTTGTCTCCTATGGATTTGATTACGTTCTACTCTTTTTCTCCGATGAAAATCGACTTTTATGGTTTAGGTATCGAGAATATGATTTAGCACACCTAAAACTTGTTTTTGATTTTTCTATTTATAAGGTCTGGAAAAAGGTCGATACGGCGTATCGAAAGTCTTCGATATGACGTATTGGGGATTTCTTAGAGTAGGGACCATGTTTGATATCTTCCAGAATATTTTATTTCCATATAGCTTGAATACGGCGTATTGGATCTTGTTTCCTTTGTGGTCTTTGGTGAAGTGTAGGCACATATACGCCGTATCTTCCTTGATGGATATGACATATTGGTTGTCAGAACAGTAATCTTTAAATATTTTTGTTTAAGCTCCAGAATCCGTGCCTTTTAGTTAATTTTCACCAAGTAATCCATAATTACTACAATTCTCAAATATAAACAATTAAGTAACAATTCTTTGCAATAATTATACAAAATGGGTTATTTACATGGGATAAATGATGCTATAAAAGTGACGTTATTTGATGTCATCAAATATCCCCCCACTTGAATCCTACTTGTCCTCAAGTAGCCTTTAGAAGTTTATGAAAATGTAACCCTAAGGATTTTTCCGTTTAAGCATTTATTTGATCTATTACAAGTACACAACCAAACACCTCACGAAATAAGAAGATGAAAGCACTCAAATCACTCAACTAATTTATGTGGTAACATGTAACTAATTCTCTCAATTGCTCGGTCGTGACGAGTATTCTATCATAGGCTTGGCAAGGATACACATCTCCACCACTAGAGCTAAGGAGTAACAAGTTTATAAAGGCAAAACGGGCTTTTATAATAAGGCTTAGGGTTGATCATTCTACAATCTTTCACTAAAAGTACCACACCAACAAGGCAGTTAAAGCACACATACATGCCCGTAACGATAGAATAGACATGTGTGTTCGATCACATCCTCATTCAAGTTTAACCAAGGGTTAAGATGAAGAATGATATAAGGTAGGGATCTTCTAACTTTCACCAATAGTAATAAACCAACAAGGCAGCTGATACATGCATACATGGCCATAACGACAGAATAGACATGCATGCTCGATCACATCCTCATTCGCGTAAAACCCATGGTTAATGATTAGGAAAGGGAATTAAATTGTTGTTAAATAAAATTTACGAAACAATAGACTAGGTCCAAGATATAAGTTGCTAGACATTTTTTCCCGACCGTTACCATGATTAAGAAACAACTATTTACAAACCTCTTGATCGTTGATCAAAAACAACAACCAAAGTTGACGTTCCCACAATGGTCAACTTCCCAATTATCCCATACTTTTACAAGACAAGTGGCGATATCTGCCACTTTATACAATACTCTACATCTTTGACTTATAGACGTATCAATGAATAATCGATCCTTCATATAATTGCTTCGGTATAAGCTTTTGCGAAACGATTATCTTCAAATTTTCCTTCTCTTTTTTTGTTGCGATTTTCTAATTTCTCTTTTTTTGTTGCATTTTTTCTCATATTTTTTGTGCTAACTAAACTGCAATCTTGGTTGTAGTGGTCACAATCTTCACGATCATATAATTTTGGATAATTACTTCGATATATATGTCTTTCTTCGATTTCACCATTAATTTGACGGTAGTAAATCACATGATTTTGACTTACAATATTATTCTCATTTGCAATGTGCAAATTTCCAACCGCACCAAAGATAGAAAATGACACAAGACTCGGGAAATACAAACTTTACACTTTAAGCAACTAGCAACTGTAAATTAAACTTAATCTAACAGGGTAGGTTAAGGTGTAAGGGTGTAACAAAACAAATAGTTGGTTAAATTCCTTAAAAGATTGGCTCTACGGGTTTTTCCTAGTGGATCTTCACTCTAAAGATGAGAGTGGAAAAGGGTTTAAATGGGGAGGTTAACTAACCAGTGTAGTTAGTTAATAGGCAACATGTAAAGGCGTTTTGGGTGTAATCCTAAAAATTTACCAATTTAAACTGTATTACAGGTTACATGTTTGTTATCACCAAAACATAAAGAGATCATATAGATTAAATATCGTAATATTTGCACTAACAAAGTTACTCCATCTAAATCCATATTACTTATCACTGCGGTCTCGAATAAATATACCAAGCCAAGTTCTAAAGTCTACAACATCACCGGCACACTCATATTTTTGTGGAATTTGGGTAAACATTTGGAAACGAATAAGGTTAAATCCGCACAATATCTAACAAGGGTTATTGTGTGCGGGTTATGTATCAAGTAATTTCACAAAGTATGCTTAATTTTTTTTAAATCTGAGCATAATTTAGGCATTTTAGTTGTAAAAAATTAGGACAAGTAAACATTCTAATTCCTATCCCCCCACTTGAATTATACAACGTCCTCGTTGTATAGATAAAGCATTAAATACATGAATTAAAACGAATTAGAATGAGAAACTCCCCTGATATTTGCTCGGTAGATTCTCCATGTTGAGTATATTAGCAAGAATTCGTGTTGAACAACCGCCTTGAAGTTTCAAGACACTAACACTTTGAAATTTCCAGATCGTAGATACTTCACCAATGTCGTTGTTTTCTTTTCAGTAAGGTCCTGTGCAAGATATAAGAAAACAAGTGCAATCCATCTCTGGTGTATTCGTTTGGTTAGACTAGAGATAGAAACCTAAAACTGTACAGGAAGTCGATACGCCGTATCCATTCTCTAGGATACGCCGTATTGATACCTGTGTCGAATACGCTGTATTCGTTAAACGAATCCAGCGTATAGACTTTGCTGAAAATAAAGACTGGATAACGTCTAGATAGTCAATACACCGTATCCATAGGGTTTGGATACGCCGTATAGACAGTCTGGGAAGATAGACTCGATACAAAATTGAAAATTACATTCTGGGTTGTCTCCCGGCAAGCGCTTTTGTTTACAGAAAAGTCTTTAAGTTAGACTTGCCCCAATTTACTCCCATCCTTATAAAATAATTTAGGGTCGAACGGGATGCCAAACGACACATATAAATTCTTAAAAAGATTTATTAACATCTCTTTGATAATATAATTACATGTCATGATATTAAAATTTAATTCCTTGATAAAAATTTCAGTTTTGAAAAATTTATTAGATATATCATGACTTGTTTTCAAAAGCTTATTTGACCCTTGTGCATAAGCACCATCATCGGTATTTATTACATTACCCCTAGAAGACTGATTGATATCGATTTTATCATCATCATTGTCCTTATCCGATTTTGAATCATTGGGATAAATTATGTTGAAGGGGAATAGATTATTAAAGTACAAGACGTTTCGTTCCTCTTCATTATATTCGGAGAATGATGTTTCATCATCAAATTCATCGATATGTTGAGGGTTTAAAATCAGTTCAGTTAATAAATTTGATTTAGATGTTTGAGCATTATTGTAAACAATGGCTGGAAATTCATTCTCAAAATCATTAAAGAAGTCTAAATCATCAAAACAACTAACCGTAGGCCCGGGTGGTAGAAGTGAAGACATATTGACTTTTTCATTATCATTTTCCGAATCCGTTTTCAAATCATTGGTAGAAATTATTTTATAAGAAAACGAGTTTTTGTCAAAACTACCGTGTAATCTTCATCGTCAAAATCGTCAAACGAAATTCTAAAGTCAATTTCATCATTAAGAGAACTTACCGTGGGTTTAGAAGAAAGTGTTTTTTTCAGATGATACCTCATCATTAAAGGCTATAGCTGGGAATTCGATTTCAACGGATCTGAGGTCGTGAATGTCTTCATCATACCAGATTTTACCATATTTAGCAGTTTCCCAGTTAAACACTTTCCTATGTTTTCAAGCTTTTTCTTCCTCGAGCCTGATGTATTCCTCCATAGTAATGTTCGGATCGTCCATCCTGTAACAATCTTACTAGAAAAACTATTAAATAGCCAATACACTGTATTACACAAACATAGTAAGCAAACAAGCAGGAATATAAACTACTCTAAATTACACTAATCCTAAGGGTTAGATCTAATGCTAAAAACCAAAATATAAAAAAATCAAGATTAATTTTCACTCCCCGACAACGGCGCCAAAAACTTGATGTGTCGTTGTGTGGTGTACATTTTTATGATTCAAGTTTTAAATTTATATTTTGCTGACTTAACCAAAACAACACTTTAACGGGCAGTGTACCCGGTCGGTGGTAGTTTCATGGTAAGTAGGGTGTCGAACACTTGAAGCGAGGTTAAACCTTTCATTTTATTTATATCTTGGTTTATCTAATCTAAGTTAATTCTAATCTATGTCAAACCTATGCTAATCCTATGTTAGTTCTAATCCTAATTCTAACAGGTAAAATGGGGTTTTCAGCCTGAGATACTGGCACGGGTTTGGTTGGTGACTACAATCAATTCAAGATACTTTAACCCACGCAAGTAAATTAACAGAAGATAAAAGAGCGGTCGAGCCTTATGATAGAAAACTGTATTAGCCATCATTAATCCGATTAGAAGTTGGTTTGTTTATTCAGTGCAATGATTACTTATCTTGAAGAGACATTTCATTCTTAGACTTAGGCGGGACTTCATCCTAAGACCTAGACACATTAATTCTGTCACAATTAAAGCATCCACATAAAGCATCCTTATTACTTAATTAATAATCTATCTATGATTAAAGCAGTGTGATCATTGTTAAACCCTAGCTCATAGAGACTTACCCACCTTACTGCTTAATGGCACATTATACACTATTATCTACTAGTCTAACGAATCCAAGTGGAATCCGAACCTATTTGTTGAATTATCTAGATTCACCTACAAGTCAACATGTTCAATAAACCAAAGGTAATTTCCGTTAACTAGTTAAGCCAGAAGCGTATCCTTAGCACGATTTTAGAAGGACACTTTGTGATCCTATGATTCTAGATGTATAAATCACTATATGGAGAGCTATCCCGGCATCTAGATTACTTGGTCCGTATCACTAGATCCAGTTGAATGATAGGTCGCATATAAAAGCACGTAAACAAGTATATTGATATACATAAACAAGCATACAACGATAAATTAAGCAATCAAGAAATAAACAAAACCAAACATTCAGATCTTCATAATAATGGCTAATACCAGAAGGTATTAGCCTTCGAACATCATAATTAATACAAGAGTAATTGTTTTAGCCAAGGTAAACTAACCGAGTTAACGAATGATACCAAAAACTAAACGATTACAAAAGTATAAGAAATTACTCGTTGTTTTCTATGGATTGGAATGCGTTGCAAGACCTCTTCTGCTCTTTTTCTCCTTTGAAAATCGACTTTTGTGGTTTAGGTATCGAGAATATGATTTAGCACACTTAAAACTCGTTTTTGAGTTTTGTATTTTTAGGGTCTCGAGTCGGTGTCGATACGGCGTATCCAATGTATTGGATACGGCGTATTGGAGTTTTTTGGAGTAGGGACCACGTTTAATATCTTCTAGAATATTTTATTCCCATATAGCTTGAATACGGCGTATTGCCTTTCCTAGATACAACGTATTAGACTTGTTTCCTTTGTGGTCTTTTGTGAGTGCAGGCACGAATACGCCGTATCTTCCTTGATGGATATGGTGTATTGGTTGTCAGAATAGTAATCTTCAAAATGTCTTTGTTGAAGCTCCAGAATGTGCGCCTTTTGCTAATATTCACCAAGTACTCTGTAATTACTGCAATTCTCAAATATAAACCATTAAGTAACAATTCTTTGCAATAATTATAAAAAATAGGTTAATTACATGGAATAAATGGTGCTATAAAACAGACGTTATTTGATGTCATTAGGGCACCCGACCAAGAACTTGTGATTCAAAGGTTAAGGGGAACCATTTAACCTAGAGATAGTAGGAAAGACTATCATGTTGTGTGGATTGGATCGGGATAGACCATGAGGAAGTGTAAGGACTGAACCTTAGAATTGAACCTCTAAGGAAATCAAGAGGAAACTCGCTTGAAAGAGACTGAGTCGGTAGAGGACCAGTGTATTATGATAGGAAATGGAATTTTCCGTGTTGTTGTGCTTGATGATTTGAGTTATATTTTGGGGCGAAATTCCTTTAAGGGGTTACACTGTGATAACCGGTAACTTTTTTGTGATCTTAGTATTTTAAAATACTATAATTATGTATCAGAGTCTTTTGATTTTGTTAGTTTTATTCAAGGCATATTGCAGTGGGAGTTGCAGGGCAAAACCCAGACAACAACGTTGTGACGGGTACGTTTCTCCTAAACAACCGTTGTGCTTCCATTTTATTTGATACTGGTGCAGATAGAAGTTTCGTGTCTACTCAATTTAGTGCTTTGATTAATATAGCCCCCACTACCATTAGATCATGGCAAAAACGTTTGATTAGCCTGATGGTAGAATAATTTGGGTAAATACGGTATTACTGGGTTGCACGTTTTAATTTTCATGAAACCATCCGTTTCACGTCGACCTAATGCCTGTAGAAATGGGTACTTATGACGTCATAATTGGCATGGACTGGTTGACAAAATACCAAGCCGTTATTGACTGTGCTAAGAAAATCGTTCGTATTCCCTTTGGGAGCGAAATCTTAATTTTTCATGGAGACGGAAGTAGAAATAAACGCGGGACTCGATTAAACATCATCTCGTGCACCAAGGCCCAGAAGTATGTGCTACAAGGATGTCACGTCTTTTTGGCACATATTACCATCAAGGAGACTGGAGACAAATCAAAGAAGAAGCAACTGCAAGATGTACCGATCGTCAAAAATTTTCCTGAAGTATTTCCCGAGGACTTGCCAGGCCTTCCACCTACCAGACAAGTGGAATTTCCAGATCATCTAGTAATGGTGCTGGCACCTTGTAGCACGGCACCTTATCGATTGGCCCCATCAGAAATGAAAGAATTGGCGGATCAACTACAAGAGCTTTCCGACAACAGCTTTATAAGACCTAGTTCGTCGCCATGGGGAGCTTCAGTTCTATTCGTCAAGAAGAAAGATGGATCATTACGAATGTGCATAGATTATCGAGAACTAACAAAACTAACGTGAAGAACCGTTTATCCCTACCAGAGATTGATGACACTTATTTGATCAACTTCAAGGGGGTCGATTGTCTACTCAAAGATCACTTAATCAGGGTTATCAAACATTGAGGGTTCGAGAGGAAGAAATCTACGAAGACTGCCTTCAGAACTAACTCATATGGACATTATGATTCCAGGTTATGCCGTTTGGTTTTTGACAACGCACCTGCTGTGTTTATGGACCTCATGAACCGAGTGTGCAAACCTTATCTGGACAAATTTGTAATTGTCTTTATTGACGATATTTTGATCTATTCCAAGAACAAGCAAGAGCACGAAGAGCATCTGAAGATAATATTGGAGTTGTTGAAGAAAGAGGAGTTGTATGCAAAATTTTCCAAGTGTGAATTTTGGATTCCCAAAGTATAGTTCCTCGGTCACGTGATTGATAATAAAGGCATTCATGTGGACCCCGCCAAGATTGAATCCGTTAAAGATTGGGCATCTCCTAAGACACCAACAAAGATTCGTCAGTTTTTAGGTCTTGCTGGGTATTATCGACGATTCATTGAAGGGTTTTCAAAGATCGCCAAACCAATGACCAAGCTCACTCAAAAGAAGGTCAAGTTTGAGTGGGGTGACAAACAAGAAGCAGCGTTCTAGTTATTGAAGCAGAAGTTGTGTAGTGCACCAATTCTGGCTTTACCCGAAGGAAGCGAAGATTTCATCGCATACTGCGACGCTTCAAAAAGGGTTTGGATGGCGCTGTATTGATAGCAAAGGGAAAGGTGATTTCTTATGACATCACGCCAGTTAAAGACCATGAGAAAAACGATACTACTCATGATCTTGAACTTGGTGCAGTAGTGTTCGCTCTAAAGATTTGGAGGAACTATCTGTATGGTACCAAGGTACGGTGGTTCACTGATCATAAAAGAAGTTTTACAGCAATTAGAGAATCAGAAGGAATGAAACATGAGACCACGCCGAATGGTTCGAGTTGCTTAGTGATTACGATTGCGATATTCGTCATCACCCAGTGAAGGACAAATATCGTTGCTGATGCTTTGAGCTGAAAGAACGGGAAGCTCACCGTGTAGAGTTCGAGCTATAGTCATGAACTATTGGGCTTGGATCATCTAAGCAAATCTTGAATTCTCAACTGAAGCACGGAAAACCAGAGAACATCAAGAATGAGGATTTTGGAGGTATTCTGATTAAACTGCTAAACTTCCAGAGGCCAATTAGAACGGAAAAGGTTTAGAACATATATATGTCGTACGGATGGAACCCTATGCATCAATGGCATGAGTTGGTTACCTTGATATGATGGCGATTTACGGACTAGTGATCAATGCACAGGAGTCCCACATATCGATAGTATTCAATCCATCCAGGTTCCGAGAAAATGTACCAAAAGACGTAAAGAAAGCTATATTGGTGGCCCACCAATAAGAAAGCTGATATCGCCACCTAATGTTACCAAGTGCTTGACTTGTGCTAAAGTCAAGCTGAACGATCAAAGACAAGTCGGGTTTTGTTGGTAAACCCGAAATACCCAATGGAAGTGGGTGTGACAATATCACGATGGATTTTGTCACAAAACTCCTAAACATCACAAGGGTAGACACCATTTGGGTAATCGTTGACCGTCACTTACAAAGTCAGTCAATCTGTTATACCCATGAAAAGAAACCTGAGCCCACAGATAAACTAGCAAGATGTACCTAAAGTAAGTAGTAACAAGGCTGGAATAACTGACCGGTCTTGCTTATTTATGATCGTGACCCAAGGTTTGTATCAAATTTTCTGGAGGTCACTTCAGAAAGCTTTAGGTACAAGTTTAGATATGAGTACGCATATCATCCGCAAACTGACCGGACAAGCGAGAAAACCATTCAAACTCTCGAAGATATGCTAGGAGCTTGTGTGATCGACGTGGAAATGTTGGTTATACATTTACCATTGGTCGAGTTTTTCATATAACAACAATGATCACGCTAGTATCAAGGCTGCACCATTTGAGGTGCTTTACGGTCGAAAGTGTCGTTCACCTGTTTGTTGGGCCGAGGTTGGAGAAGTTCAACTCACCGCCCAAAGATCGTTCTAGAGAACGACTGAGAGAATCATTCAAGTTAAGGCAAGGATGCAAGCACGACCGTTATAGGCAAAAGAGCTACGCTGATTTGAAGCGTTAAACCGTTGGAGTTTGCAGGATGGAGATAACGTGATGCTTAAGGTTTCCCTGGGAAAGGGGTTGTACGTTTTATGCAAACGAGGAAATTAAAATCCCAGGTTTGTTGGACCCTTTCATCAAGGTAATAAAAAGGGTTGGAGACGAGTTGCAGTACAGAAAGCTCACTTCCTGAGGGAGCTGACAAGTTCATAATATGGGGGGGGGGGGGGGGGGGGGGGGGGGGGGGGGGGGCATTGGCACGTGTCCAACTTAAAGGAAGTGTCATGCCGACGAACCCTTAGCCTTCCGTTGGATGGACTTCATTTTTGATACAAGCTTCAGTTTGTTCGAGGAAACCGATACAGATCGTGAAGTTAAACGGTTGAAGCGAAGCCGTATCCCATTAGTCAAGGTTTGATGGAACTCCAAGAGAGGTCCTAAGTTTACGTGGGAACGCGAGGATCAATTCCGGAAGAAATACCCACAAATGTTCTCAAAGACCGGGCCGTCGTCAAGTACTGCGTCTTAAGCCTTGAGGACAAGGCTCAGCTAACAGAGGGAGACTATAACACCTCATGTTTTAGGACAATGTACGACGTTAATAAATTCACCAATTATTTTTAGTATTGTACGCGTTTGCTCTTAAACCGTAAACGTTAAGTTAAATCACGTAAACTAAAAATGATCATTCAATGTAAACGGGCATTAAACAATTAAATGTTTACATAAAACAAGTGTTATGTGATTATGTAGAGGATAATTAATAACTTTGTTCATCTTATTTTTATTGGCTACGTAAAATGCTTAAGTTTCGCGATAAAACGCGTTTCGGCATTCCCGGAAGCACCAAAACCTAACTACGCTTAAACGAATACCCACGATTATACCCAATACCCAAAATAATCAATATAACATCACATGGGAGCCTATGTGGCCGAAATTTTCAAGATAGGACCAAGAGATATCAACTTGCCCTAAATATCTAGATATTATAAATATCTAGATATTATAGGAAACCATTTCACTTACACATGGGTTAGAAAGTAACCATGGTTAGGTTAATTAGATATTTTCACTATAAATAGCATGCATACACTCTTTCTTTCATAAACACTTAGCAAAAATCACAAAAACTCTTTCTCCCTTCTCTCTCAAACTCACGGCTCAAAACCCTTAGAAAACACAATCCATAGCTTGATTTTCTTTCACCATATTAGTGTTTACATATCATACTTAAGGTATTCTAAGAAGAATTCAAGGGTTGGTTAAGCTTTGAAAGGGTTTTAAGAAGATATTGCAAGATTAGGGTTTTTGGTAAAAATTAGGGTTTCATCCTAATTTTTCAAGCCAAGAGGTTTAATCACAAGGGTGTGATTGTTGTTATCATCTCTACTCATCCACACAAGGTTATATCAAAAGCTTAATCATTTCATAACTAAGATTTTATGTGTTCATATGCTTTACTAAGTTAAATCACCATCTAGGGTACTTTTGAATATGTGAAATGGATTTTTACATTTGATTAATGTTTTGTACACTTATTTACATGTCATATGGATGATAATATTATGTTAAAAGGGATGTATAAGTGTTTTAACATGTTGGTTAAGTATAAACATGTTTAAGTGCAAATTAGGGTTTCTAAAAGTCAACTTATGAGTTACAAGTGAAAATGGTAGAATAACATGTTAATCTTGTTATCTTGGACTCACATGAACAAAACATAACCTAATGGACCTAATATATGTAAGACATAAGATATTAAGGGTTCTAAAGGGTTTATAACAAAGTGGTAAAGCTAAAAAGTCCTAAAAACAAGTTTTAAACACATTTTGGAAAATAATATCTTAGGGGCTGTTTTGTAATTCAAAATTTACATATATGTTTTATGATTTTATAAAATACTACATGTCACAAGGATCGAGGGGTCATAAAGAACTCGAAAAACCGATTAATAACGAAGAAGATACGCCATTTACAAGTTTACGATAGTTAATACTTTTATAAAACAATTTTTATAAAAAGTACTATTCACCACAGAAACTTATACTTTATAAACATCAATAATATGATAAAACTTTCAATTACGAGAACGTGTTCGAAAGAATCGCTAAAAACGGAGCTATAACGAATAAGATACGGCTAAAACGGGTTTTACGTTAATTAAAAGTATAAAAATGATTTTATAGCTGTTGTGAACAGTAAAAACACTATTCATTGCAGAATATCAAAAACTTAAAAATGTGATTTTATGATCACTCATCTTAATACAAAAGCGTGGGCGTAAGAAACACGAGAAACGGGCTTAAAACGACAAAGTTATGTCATTTTTAGTAAAGGAGTAATTATAAACATTTTTACTTTATAATTACAATTTCACTTAAACAAATAGATGTTGATATAGCTATATAGATTATATATGTTATTAGTTATCGAAGTGCTATAATACTAGGGAGTTTCATATTGAGGCCTCTTCGGATGGCGTATCGACGAGTTGTTGGATTTACGATTTAAAGTGTCTTAATTCCTCGTATGTCATGTCATGACCTCTTGAATTATGATAGCCCGAACGATAGTACGATGTAACGACTATAAGATTATATTCAATGTTATTAATTAAAGTACTCGGTACTTATACGACCTTAATTTAATTAGGTTGCATCTAAAACCTATGCATGATCAATAAGAAACACAAGGTGGTAAAACTACAAAAACCACAAACGGTTAACAAACAATTGAAGGAATTAGTGATGGTGCCAAAAATGCTAGTGAGAGTTACTACAACAGTTAAATTAAAAGAGGAAAATAAAGCTTCTATTGGAAAATTTTAGTGAAAAATGTGTTTTCACTAATTTTGGACATAGATAATTATTAGTAAATATAATTATTAAGTGTA
>BQNB010081944.1:7107-29475 GCA_026074375.1 Tanacetum coccineum
GGTGGTTTGGGACTAGAAACCGTGGGAAATGGCTGTTTGGGTTTTGGCGGGTACGGGGTGTACAGTTTTATGGTTGCAGGATTTAAAAGAGATGTTTGGGGAAGAGGCAAAAAGAGCCCCTCACCTTTCTTACTCTTTTCATTTCTTTTTGGCCGAATTTAGTTATAAAATACTTTGGAAAGTGGCAGTTATGGCCCTTGTGGTTTTATAACAAAAGATTAAAGAAGGTTTTGATAAATTGCAAAAATGGTCCCTGCTGTTTATAACTAAAAGGGAATAAAAGATGTTTTGGCAAATTGCAAAACCAGCCCTTGTGTTTTATTTCTCTATTTTTCTTATAAAACAACTTTTAAAACTTGGCATTTTTGGCCCCTAAAGTTTATAAAAATGGATTTTGGGCTTTTGTTGGGCTTGGGTTTTGTGTTGGGCCCACTTGGTTTTTATTGGGCTTGTGTTATTGGGCTTTTTAAGGCCCAATAAGGTTATGAAGTGGGTTTTGTGTGTACAATGGCTGAGATTGGCTGTAACTGGGCTAGGATTGGGCCTTCAAAGGCTTCACGTCTTTGTCAATTGCACACAAATGGGCTGTTGTAAATGACCACTAACCCCCTATAAAGATTTCAGCTCTTTTGACGGGCCCTTTGGTCTTCACAGTCTTCATAATTATTACTATTGGGCTTTACGGCCCACACATGGGTTTAAGATTGATCCAACAGTATTCATTCAGTTTCGGCTCCTGTTTGTTGTGGAATTCTTCTGTATTGTGACTCTGTCTTTGGTATTTTTGGAATATGGCTTGATTTTGCACATTTTGCACAGTCTTTTCCATTCCATGCTCAGTTTTGTCATTTTGGCTTGGTTTTCTGTCTTTTTGATGATATCCACTTCCTGCACAATACAAATGCAAAACAAACATATATTTGGCAGTTTTTGTCTGTTTTTGGTCATTTAAGCTCGTTTTTAGAGGTAAAAGATATGTGTAATTAAGCACTTATCAGTGTTCATTGACGACATTTTAATCTACTCCAAGTCAGAAGAAGAGCACGAAGTCCACCTGAAAACAATTCTAGACTTACTCAAGACGGAGATGTTGTACGCCAAATTTTCAAAGTGCGAATTTTGGTTGAAGGAAGTTCAGTTCCTAGGACATGTGGTCAACCGAGACGGTATCCACGTGGATCCTAGCAAGGTTGAGTCAGTCAAGAACTGGAAGACCCCTGAGTCACCAACAGAAATCCGTTCATTTCTAGGATTGGCAGGTTACTACCGAAGGTTTATCGAAAATTTCTCCAAGATCGCAAAGCCCCTCACCCTGTTGACTCAAAAGAATAAGGCATATGTGTGGGGCGATAAGCAAGAGGAAGCTTTCCAAATTCTGAAGGAGAAATTATGCAATGCTCCTGTGTTAGCACTCCCCGATGGACCCGATGACTTTGTGGTCTATTGTGATGCATCAAAACAAGGTTTTGGGTGCGTGCTGATGCAGCAAGGCAAAGTGATAGCATATGCGTCAAGACAGTTGAAGATACATGAGAATAATTATACCACCCACGACCTGGAATTGGGTGTGGTGGTGTTTGCCCTTAAAATCTGGAGACATTACCTTTATAGAACGAAAAGTGTCATCTACACTGACCACAAGAGTCTCCAGTACATCTTTGATCAGAAAGAGTTAAATATGCGCCAAAGGAGGTAGATCGAACTGCTTAGTGATTATGAATGTGCGATCAAATACCACCACGACAAGGCAAATGTGGTGGCAGATGCCTTGAGCAGAAAATAAAGACTCAAGCCAAGACGAGTATGTGCTATGAGTATTACTATTCATTCCGGACTTAAGACTAAGATTTTGGAAGCGCAGAGCGAAGCTTCCAAGGATCTTAAAGCTCCAACTGAAAGGCTAAGAGGATTAGAAAGACACTTTGAGCAACGAGATGATGGTGGAATTTACTTTTTTGATCATATCTGGATTCCATCAGTTGGTGGTGTAAGGAAATTGATCATGGATGAAGCTCATACTTCTAGATATTCAGTACATCCGGGTGCGGATAAGATGTACTATGATCTGAGAGACTTGTATTGGTGGCCTGGTATGAAGAGAGACATTGCTGAGTACGTTAGCAGATGTCTTACGTGTTCTAAGATTAAAGCCGAACATCAGAAACCCTCAGGATTTCTTCAGCAACCAGAAATTCCTGAGTGGAAATGGGAAAAGATAACAATGGACTTTGTCACAAAGTTGCCTAAAAGTAGCAGTGGGCATGATACGATTTGGGTCGTTGTGGATAGATTGACCAAGTCGGCTCACTTCTTACCTATTCGTGAAGACTACAAGACGGAGAAATTAGCAAAGATTTATACCAATGAGATTGTAGCGAGACATGGTGTGCCGGTGTCAATCATTTCAGACCGTGATGGTCGATTCACGTCACACTTATGGCAAGCTTTTCAGAAAGCGTTGGGTACGAGACTAGACATGAGTACGGCTTACCACCCTCAGACCGACGGTCAGAGTGAGCGTACTATTCAGACGCTGGAGGATATGCTTCGAGCTTGTGTTATGGATTTTGGTGGCAGTTGGGATACTCATCTTCCATTGATTGAGTTTTCTTATAATAACAGTTACCACACGAGCATTAAGTGTGCACCATTCGAGGCTCTGTACGGGCGGAAATGTAGATCCCCCGTGATATGGACTGAAGTGGGAGAAAGTCAGCTTATTGGACCAGAAATTATGCAAGAAATGATAGAAAAGATTGTTCAAATTAGGGAATGATTGAAAATGGCTAGGAGTCGCCAGAAAAGCTATGCTGATAAGAGGCGTAAGCCTCTTGAATTCAAGGTTGGAGACCGAGTGTTACTTAAGGTATCTCCATGGAAGGGAGTGGTATGATTTGGCAAGAAGGGAAAGCTAACACCACGATATATGGGACCGTTCGAAATCGTAGAGCGTCTTGGACCGATGGCTTATCGGCTGAAGTTACCCCAGGAGCTAAGCTGTGTCCACGACACGTTTAATGTGTCAAACCTCAAGAAATGCTTGGCTGAGCCAGATGTTCAGGTGCCTTTGGATGAGATCGAGATTGATGAAAATCTGCGTTTTGTCGAAGAGCCTATTGAGATTGTAGATCGAGATGTGAAAAATCTAAAGCGGATAATAATCCCATTAGTTAAAGTTCGTTGGAACTCTCGGCAAAGAGATGAGTATACCTGGGAGCGTGAGGACCAATTTCAAAATAAGTATCCGCATTTTTTCTCTGAACCCGTACCTTCCTCAAGTGCCGCAACTAGAGCCTTGAGGACAAGGCTCTTCTAACTAGAGGAGACTGTAACATTCCGTATTTTTAGGTCATTTACGACGTCATCTATTTTACTAATTATTTTTTTTTTCTCGTACGCGTTTACTTTTAATTCTTATTATATAGTAAAATCGCGTAAACTAAAAATCAACAATTAACGTAAACGGACACCAAACGAATTAAAGTTTTCGTCAAGCAAGCAATATATTATTTTTACAAAAGTAATAATCAACTTTTTATATTTTATTTTTATTGGTTGCGTAAAACGTTTACGTTTCGCAATTAAATACATTTAGGCATACCCAGAAGCACCAAAACTTTTCTACGCTTCAACAAATACCCACTTTTATACCCAATACATAAAAATTACAAAAATATCTTACCTATATACATACATATCCGGTTATAAGATGAAAAATACAAAGATATTACAAGTTAAAAAACACAATTCCTTAAAACCATGGGATGATTCTTACTTTTTGAGACCAAGACCAAAGACTTTCCATGAAATCCTCCCATTGTCCCAAGACTTCTATGTACATCTTGTCTAGCCATGTGAGATATAAAATACATTTACTAGCAACTAGAACACACATATCTCATTTGTATAAGTGTGAAACACAAAAACCTCTCCTTCTCCCCCCTCCTAGCTCACGGCTCAAAACCAAGCACCACAACCAACCCATAAAAATTTTTCTACTACTTATACAAGCATACACACATCATATCTAAGACCTACTAAGATGGTTTGAAGGTTTGGTTAAACCTTTACAAGTGTTAAATAAGAAAAATGGAAGATTAGGGTTTAGGGTTTCAAGATCTTGCAAGCTTTAGTTTATAATCTAAACAAGGGTTTGGATTGTGTTGGTTATCATATTACATCACCATAAGGTTATCTAAAACCCTTTATTTCTTTACATTTATCATATATGAGTTCTATATAGTTAAATCACCATTAGGATATGTTTAACTTGTAAAAATGGATTTTTCTTGTAAACATGATTTTATGAACTTATACACATGTTATATGGATGTTATTATGATGTTACAAAAAGAATATAAGTCTTGTACACTCATGGGTTAAGTATAAAAAGTTGGTATAAGTTTATGGTTAAAAGTGTACTTAAGAAAGCTTATGATTTCATGTGATAAGTGGACTTGTTGATCTTGATGATCTTGGACAAAATATGGACAAATGAACTTTATAATATGTAAGACAAGTATATAATAAGTCTTGGAAAACTTGTGGTAAATTATTAAGTTAAAAGGTATATAAAACAAGTTATAAAAATGAATATGTATAAGTATTATAAAGGGGCTGTTTTGGTTCGACCTTGGTAACAGCCCTACCATGTTTTAAAAATATAGTACGCCTCATGACGATTCCAAAATGATAAGAAACTCGAAAAACCGATTTATAACGAAAAAGATACGACGATTTCAAGTTTACGTTAAATATATACTTTTATAAAACTATTTTTATAAAAGTTACTATTCACCACAGAAACTTATACTTTTAAAACATCAATAAATCGATAAAACTTTTAAATACGAAGACGTGCTCGAAAGAATCGCTAAAAACGGAGTTAAAACGAATAAGTTACGACATTTACGATAACTAAATCTATAAAAATAAATATATAACTGTTATGAACAGTAAAAATCACTATTCATCAGAAAACTCAGATTTTGAAAATATTATATTTTGATAACTCGTCTTAATACGAAGGCGTGGACGTAAGAAACGAAAGAAACGAACTTAAAACGAGAAAGTTACGCCAGTTTTACTAAAGTATACTTATAAACGTTTTTACTTTATAAATATGATTTCACTAAAACGATTAGATGGTGATGTAGCTATATAGAATTATATGTGGTATTAGTTAATCGGATGAGTATGCCTACTCAGTGAGATTGTGATATTGATTTAGGATCGGATGAGTACGCCTACTCAGTGAGATTGTGATATTGATTTGGGATCGGATGAGTACGCCTACTCAGTGGGATCATATGGGTACGCCTACCTAATGTGATATGTTATGTGATACATTCTAGGTGAGCTTGGTTGCTTATAGTGTCAGCTATTCTAAGCCTGAATGTAAATTTAAGTATGTGAAATATGTTGATTGGATTATGTTGCATGCTAGCATAGGTTCATGATAGTTCATTATTGTCCTACATTGTTTTGATAATCACAGTGAAAGCGAGTATTATTGCGTGTCTAAAACCTATGACTCTCACCAACATTATTGTTGATGTTTTAAGCATCGTTTTCAGGTGAGCATAGCGAAGTTAAATATGTTAAGATTCGTGGCTAGAGAGACCTTAGGAATTACATGATGGAGTCTTATTTTCTGGAGCCTTCATTGTATATTTTCGTACTTCAGATATTTTGATTTGTTGTGATATTTAGTTTGGATTTATTTTCTATGTCTATATATTGTGTGTGCGATTAACCTCAGTACAAGACCCCTCTTGTGTTTGGTATCGTCATAACATTTTATTTTCAATATAATGCATTTTAGACATTCTCTATTGTTGACATCAATGTGTTGTGATGATACTTATCTTGTTATGCCTTGCGATTCCGCCTTGGCGGGGTGTGACATAATGGGTCGACACAGTAAGTCATGACGGAAGATGGGCTGAAGAATAAAAAGAGGAAGATTCTAACAAAGTGCATGCAGTTTCCTTCTACCCTGGGACAGAGCCGATAGAGCCACTTGAATGGAAGGCCCAAGAGAATAGATTAAAACCATCAAGTGTTGAACCACCCAAACTTGAACTGAAGGAGTTACCCAAACACCTTGAGTACGCTTTCCTCCAAGAAAATAACCAACTCCCAGTGGTCATCTCATCCGCATTATCCACCGCCAAAAAAGCCAGGCTTCTCGAGGTTCTTAAGAATCATAAAGGGGCAATCGCTTAGAGTATTGCGGATATAAAAGGGATCGATTCCTCTTTCTGCACTCACAAAATTCTCATGGAAGATGAGTTCAAACCAAGTGTCCAACCTCGAAGACGAGTAAAAAAGGAATTCATAAAGCTCCTTGACGCATGATTAATCTACCCCATCTCTGACAGTCCTTTTGTGAGTCCTGTCCAGGTTGTCCAAAAAAATGAGGAATGACCATAGTAAAGAATGAGAAGGACGAGCTCATCCCACAAAGGACGGTCACTGGATGGTGCGTGTGTATCGACTATAGGAAATTGAATAACGCGACCCGGAAGGATCACTTTCCACTTCTGTTTATCGATCAGATGCTCGAACGTCTAGCTGGGCCATGAGTACTATTGCTTTCTAGATGAGTTTTCAGGATACTTTTAAATCCATATCGCCCCTGAAGATCAGGAGAAAACCACATTCTCCTGCCCTTACGGAACCTTCACATATAAACGAATGCCCTTCGGATTATGTAATGCCCCAACAACCTTTCAACGCTGCATGACAGCCATATTCCATGAGCTTATCGAAGATAGCATGAAGGTATTCATGGATGATTTCTCCGTATTTGGTAACTCTTTCGACCACTGCCTAAAAAACCTTGAAAAGATGCTAAAAATATGCGAGGAAACCAACCTTGTGTTAAAGGAAGGGATCGTCCTCGGCCATAAGGTCTCATGTTCATGAATTGAGGTCGACAAAGCAATAATCGAAGCAATCTCTAAACTACCATACCCCACAAATGTGAGATCCATCCGAAGCTTCCTAGGACATGTTGGGTTCTATAGAAGATTCATAAAGGATCTCTCATAAATCGCACACCCAATGACCTAGCTCCTGGTTAAAGACACCCTATTTAATTTCTCCGCAGAGTGCATCCAAGCATTTGATAAGTTAAAATGTGAACTGACGCAAGCACCAATCATGACCAAGCTAGATTGGTCATTACCATTTAAAGTCATGTGCGACACAAGCGATTATGCTGTAGGAGCAGTGCTAGGATAGAGAATCGACAAAGATATCAAACACATACACTACGCCAGCAAAATGATGAACGAAGCTCAAGAGAATTACACAACTACCGAAAAGGAACTTTTGGTTGTCGTCTTCGCATTCGATAAGTTCCGTCAATACTTGGTCTTGTCCAAGACCATCACTTTCACGGATCACTCGGCCCTGCGATACATATTTACTAAACAAGACGCAAAACCACGACTGATTTGATGGATCCTGCTACTCTAAGAATTCGATATTAAGATCCGTGATAAGTGCTGAAAATCTAGCAACTGATCATCGCCGACTTGAAAACCTAGATCTTGGAAAGCTAACCAAGGTTGAAATAAAGGACTTATTCCCTGAAGAGCGGTTAATGGAAATTTCTAACAAGAACAACGAACCATGGTATGCTGACTATGCTAACTATCTAGCTAGCCGAGTACTACCCTTCCGATCCACCCGTTAAAAGAAGCAAAAGTTCTTCAGTGAACTGAGGCATTACTTTTGGGATGAGCCATTCCTATTCAAATAGTGTGCTGACCGAATTATTCGAAGGTGCGTGGCCGTAGATGAGGCGGCACAAATCCTTCGACAATGTCACAGCGGACCATCTGGAGGACATCATGGCATCGCCACTACTGCGAGAAAGGTCTTCGAAGCCAGATTCTATTGGCCACATATATTCCGCGATGCACGTAAGTTGGTCCAAGTTTGCGATGCATGTCAACAAGAAGGAAACATCTCCTCAAGGAATGAAACACCTCAAACATACATCCAAGTCTGCGAAATATTCGATGTCTGGGGAATAGACTTTATGGGACCTTTTCCCTCATCAAACGGAAACAAATACATCCTGGTAGCTATCGACTACGTATTGAAGTGGGTAGAGGCTCAGGCCTTTCCCACCAATGATGCTCGGAACGTAGTAAACTTCCTCAAGAGACTATTCACACGATTTGGAATACCAAAAGCCCTTATTAATGATAGGGGACTCATTTTTGCAACTACCAAATGGAGAAGGCAATGAAAAGGTATGGAGTGGTTCACCAATTCTCGACTGCGTATCACCCTCAGACAAACGGGCAGGTCAAAAATAGAAACCGGGCAATAAAATGTATCCATGAGAAAACCATCAGGAACAACAAGAAAGATTGGTCTTACAAATTAGATGATGCATTATGGGCATTCTAGACAGCGTTTAAAACCCCCTTAGGAACAACCCCATTTAGAATAATCTACGGCAAGGCATGCCATCTTCCTATCGAATTAGAGCACAAGGCCTACTGGGCCATTAAGAACTGCAGCTTAGACCTTATGAAATCTATGGAAAATTGGTTCTTACAGATTAAAGAGCTGGACAAAATGAGACTCGGTGCTTACGAATCATCCATCTCATATAAGGAAAGAACAAAAAGATGGCACGATAACCGTATAAAAGTACCGACTAACTATGAAAGAGGCGATAAGGTACTTCTCTTTAACTCATGTTTAAGGTTGTTCCCCGGGAAACTAAAATCAAGATGGTACGGACCATTTTCGGTATGCAAGGACATGAAAAATAGCGCGATTGAGCTATACGATGAAGATGGGAATGAATTCACCATAAATAAACAACGGGCGAAACCATATCAAAAGAGCGTATTGGACACCAACAGAGATGACGATATAACTTTGGATGATGAAGGAGAAGTCACGTAAGAACGTGTGACTTCGAGTCTAGCTACAAGACTCGTAAATAAAGAAAAGCGCTTTTGGGGAGGCAACCCAATATTTACTTTCCTGCATATTAGGAGTGTCTTGTGTTTTAACTCTTTATTATTTTTTTATTATGTTTGAATTATTTTGTAATCATGCTTTGTTTGTTTGTAACTTCGTCTTATTTGCAATTAAAGGTATTTTGCAACAAAATAAGTGTAGGAGAAATATATCCGGTTTTAAGAACCCAATTCAAACATTTAAAATAAATTATATAGATTAATTTGCGTCAGTTTCGAGTCATATGGTTGTAATGACTAACTCCAGGTTTTTATGCAGTGCTTTTTTCAGTTTTGACTTATAAAAATTGCGTGCAGGAAATTTCTTATTAAAAACAAAGAAGAAATTTTCACAGACGCTGGAGACGGCGTCAGGATTTATCTTGACGGCGTCGCGTCTCCAGCTACGTAAAAATTCAAATTTTTTCTAGTATTCCTGAAAAATAAAATGTACAATATTCAAAATATGCAATTCTTTTGTAAACCTGCAGAAAAACCTATGATTATATCATTACTCTCATCATATCTTTACTGCTTTCGTAGAGTCGAAACCCTAAACTCTTGATGTATATGTATCTATCCCGTCGATTTTATGCTTGGTGTAGTTGTCTTTGTCTTTGATTACAGGTTATATTTGATGAGAAGAAGCTTGGAAGTTCTTAGGAAGTTTCATTGGATAATTCTTGGAGAACGATTTAACCAGTTATCGCATATTTCTTCTCCATTATTAAGCAAACCATGGGAGTACTAGTTTCTTTTACTTGTTTTCTTTTCCCTTTATTCATTTTTATGGGTACTTTTATAGAACATTGGGGACAATGTTCAACTTAAGTGTAGGGGAAAATAAGCCTTAGAAACTATTCCTTCATTTGCCATTTGCTTGTTCCTTAAAATGATGGGTAATATATCGAAACATAGCATAAAAAGGTAATTTTGACCCAAATTAAAAAAAAATTATGACACAACCGACGAAAACCATGTATTAATAATGTCTCATGGATAGGAATGTGTGTGACTAGCACAAAAACCCTCAAAATTCCATCCCAAAATGTGAGGTTCGCCTTTAGATCTTTAGGAATTTGGGTATCCATTATTGATACCCAATATAGTTTATACCTTTAGCTTGTTCGAGTTAAGGTTCGAATGCAGACATATGTGTCTATTCCGTCGTTACGGATGTGTATGTATGATCTAGGTCGCCTTTTCTAGAACATTGGTATCGGTATTAAATTATATGAGTGTACCGGTAGTATATTAAATTCTAGAACTTGTTTTTGTGATGCATCCCGAGACCGCATAGTGAGTATTAGGATTTGCTAGATAAGAGGCACTAGGATTAACCCATGTTTTAAACCTGTAATTGTTATGATGGTCACACCGATCATGTAACTATCCCACACCCTTGCCATGCACTCATCTTTAGTGCAGGATACCCCTAGTACAACCCTCCGAGCCTATAATTTTTTGGTTAAGCCGGACTATTAATGAAGAGCATTGTCAACCCTTAAACTAATCGTTACACCTAAATCGCCTTAGCCTACCTTGTATGTACTCGCTTTTAGTACATTATTGTGTTAACCCAAGTTAATTATTTGAGTACACGGTTGCTAAGTCCTTATCCTTGTAAATACAGTTTTGGGACGATTGGGATTCATGGTAGTATTCATCTTATGAAGAATTGGGGAAGAAGTAATTTATTACCCCCAATAGAGCTCAATAAGCTCCATGTTATGTTGATCCATCTCAATTCGGGTCATAGAATAGTTTGCTTGTAAAGTATGTAAAAGCTCAAGTGTAGGGGTGCATCTATAAGCCCCATGTGACGTATTATGTTATTCAAAAAAAAGAGAAAAACAGAAAAGAAAAAGAAAGAGATTGATGTAGAGTTGTGTAGAGTTTGTATATCTTTGTCCGAGTCTTGGCTTAGCAACCAAACCAACGTGTATTCGTATAAATAATTAGCTAACCCTTCCACTCCAAATTCACCCAAAGCCACCCAAATGTATCCCATCTGTTTCCGTTTCCATTATATGTTATCTTACACCTACACCCCACAACCCTTTAAAAGACCTCTTAGATAGTAATGAATAATACTTGCGCCTTAGCGGTGGAGGTTTGATCCTTTACCAAGCCTATGGTAATTTATATGCTATGACATGTAATGAGTGTTGATTTTCCGTTTCCCCATTATGTTATAATTTATTATACACCCGAGTGAAAGAGAGAATCCCAAACACGTATGTGAGGTGCTAGTATATACTTTTTGTGCTTTTAATTACGAGGTCTAGGTTAAATGACCCTCATATTGCTATTGTCTAGGTAGAAAAGCCCATTTGCTTAAGGACAAGCAAATCCCAAGTGTAGGGGTATTTGATGAGGTGTTATTTTATACACTATTTCAGGGTCATTTAACCCCTTAAATCGTGCAAATATGCCCAGATTATGTGCTTGATCGTTTTTTTTGTTTTTTTAGCACTTGGATCGCATTTTGAGGAGATACACGTGACTTAGGCTCATTTGGAGAAGAAACAGACGAGATTACGGACTTGCACTGAGATTCACCAAGAACTATTGTTCTCAGAGCGTGGAGACGGCGTCGCAGGTATAAAGCGACGCCATCGTGATCTATCTGGTGACGGTGTATGGATATTGGCCACGACGTCACAACATAGCTGACTTAAAGTGGATCTAGAACCATCTACATGGTGACGGCGTCAAAAGCATCAAGCGACGCCGTCGCATCGATATGCCTATATATACGGTTTTAAGAGTGTAACTTTTAGGATAACTTTGTATAGCTTAGGGAGACGAACCCTAGTCCTTGTAGTAGCTTTATAGGTCATTTTAGGGCCTCAAAACCCTATTGTAGTACCTTGGATCCATGCTTTAATTTAAGTAAGGTTATTTATCATTAATCATTCAATATGTCTATGTGTTGTATGATTGATATATCTTCTTACTTCCTTTATAACATGTGAGGCTAAACCCTCCTTTGTATTTGCTTATGATTGCATGAAAGTCGGATTGTAGATCCTTTTACTGTTGCTTCTTGTTGATGAATGTACGCGTTAGGCCTTAGAAAACCCACTTTTGTCTGTATCGTTGTTGACATATCTAGGGAAACGCGAATGCGTAGAAAGGATACAATAGGGTAACAGACTTTATACTACATTGCCCCTTATATGGTTGATCCCTCTTAAGGTATTTCACACGCATTTAATATACTCTTAGGGGCCTTGTAATAGTCTTCATACTACCTTACTTGTGCTTTGCCTTAACATAATATTAAATAGACGACAGATTCGTGTAATTCGTTCATAACTTAGGAAATACTTACACATTACATCACAAGTGTGACAAGGCAACAAGATTAGGAGAAACAATCTGATAAGTATTGCATGATTAAGTAAATACATTTAATTATCATAAAGTTATCACCAGTAGATTAGTTTATGAATTAGTTTAAGTTAATAGTTTATCAAACCAACCTCTTAAACCATAGATTTACCTGCTTTCTATAAAATATAAAAACACAAAAATAATCTTCTCTTAACCCCTAGAATTCTGTTAGACTGTGATCAAGCCTTCCCAACCTATTCCCCTAGAGAACGATAACAACCCCCCGAGTCTTGCCTATACTACTACTACAACGGTTAGGTACTCTTCTTAGAGAGTTGTAAAACTTCTTGTTGAAGTCCTACGACGACCGCATCAGTGTTTTTTTCTGTTAAAGTATGATGAATCACCTGAGGTTTTAACATAACATTTAGCATTGACAGTAAATGAGAAGAGTTGTCGATCTTCCATAGAAATCAGTTTCATAAGATTGGATTAATGACAGAAATATTAAGTTAAATTGTTGCATCCTGTTAAAAACCTTTTTTGTACAACAATGAAAGCGTGGGGTATTCATCTTGAAGCCTCCACAATAAATGATAGGACTCAATCTTTAAGTATTATACACCAATAGAAGCTTGGGGTACTCCTCTTGAAGCCTCTAATTTAATGAAAATATTTAGGTCCGGTCCTCGGTCCACCTCTTTATTCATATTCGGTGATATGTCCGGTCCGGTCTTACGCAAAACCCACCAATATGTTTGGTTGGATTGTTGATGTGTTCCCGGGAGCTTATGCTTTGTTTCAGCCCTATAGGATTTCAGTCCATTCTCCATCGGTGCTAACAATTCCTTCTCTTTCAGCTGCAAAGCCTAAGCCTTTTAAGTTTTTTTTTTACTTTTGGGCTTACAAAGAGAGCTTTTCAGAGGTGGTTTCTAATCAGTGGGCTAATCAAATTGAGGGCAATTCAATGTACCAGGTTGTTCAAAAAATGAAGTTGTTGAAGAAGCCTTTTCGTAAGTTGATGCATGATCAAGGAAATTGTTACCCATGAAGATTCTAGCCTAAAACACACGATCCGGAGGTCGGGGAGGATAAAAGAAATAGAGAGCCATATTATTAAGAGAGAAAAGTATAGAGGGAGAGATGTGTGTGTTTTCTAGAGAGAAAAACACACACTTTATGTTACAAATGATTATCCTCACCCCTCCATGGAAGTATGGATGGGGTATATATAGGTCAAGACAAGGGAAACTATTCTAACTTAACAATTCTAGTCCCTACATGTCTTGCCTAATGATAACTAGTGTAATTCCGTATAAGTCGACATATTTTAAAGCTAACAATCTTCCCCCAATATGTGGACATACGGAATTACTTACAACGTTCCTAACAAGTACAAATACAACATAGTAAAATAACATTCAAAGCGCTTTCAATGCTGGAGATGACGTCTTTGTCTTCAAGTCTTGATATTTGTACTCCAGCTTGGATATTCTGTGTCTTTACTTGTTCTGGAACCATTGTAGTATGCATGAGTTGGATTAACTTCCCCCCAAATCATGCAGCATGTCTTTAAAAGCTTTCTTTATAGACTCCTTTTTGGCAAAGTTTCTGAATCAGCTTCCCCAAACCAACATCTGTATCTTGAGCAGATTCTTAAACGTTGTTGTAGCTTAAACGATCTTTTAACATTGACATTTACAGTTCACATCAGAATTTTGTAGAAGAATCATCCAATACTTGAAGTACACATTTTATCCCTTTCCCGAAGTTGAAACCGTAGCACATAATCAATTAAGATCCAGAAATGCACTTTTCTTCCTCCAGAATAGTGCAGATGTAAATTGCTACACCAAAGTCAACCAAGTCCCGAGTGTGAGCAATTGACATTTAAAGAGTCATCCTTCATGTGTGTACATCTTACATCAACTAATACTGCTTCTATATTGTACCATGACATTCGATCTTGGTGAATATCCGTTTGGGGGAACATGCAAGAGATCAGCAACAAATCTTCTCACGTATGCAGAATACTTCACAAACCATACTAAGTAAAGTAGTATAAACTACTTCCCCCTGGAAGTTGACTTGATTACATCAAAGTATCAAAGTACACACATTCCCCCATGATGGTTTTGAACTCTCAGAAGCATCATTGACGTGTGCGACCATATACACGAGAAGTTCTTGTCATAAGCAACAATCTTAAAAAGTTATGAAAGACATTGAAGAACTTTGAAAGATGTTACTTGGACTGTAAAGTATCATTGACGTTCTGTAGCTTTAAATATCCCGTGAGAATTGCTGATTACATCTCAACCTTTAAACTCTCTAGCTAACTTACCAACCTCGTATTCTGTCGGCTATTGCTGTGACCACTTGGTGAAGTAAACCCGATATACCAAACTTGAAAATGAAGTAAGATTCCCTAAATTTGTTACTTAAGCTTGCACTGTTGTTGATTGAAGAGTGGTGCAGAAGAAAGCCTCTAAGTACCCTTAACTCCAATCACAAAGTATATGAAAAGTACAACACCTCTTGAAATTATCCACATCGGCTTCTGCGTGTGACACTGAGTACTACAACGTAACTCCTTTAAGTGATAGCTATGACCCGTGAGTACTACAATGTAACTCCTTACATCGGGTAGAACTAGATAATGCAAGTCTCAATCATAACCTTATACGTTCAACCAAGTCATCAATCGATAGAGGGGGTTTAGGGAAAAGGGGTAGAAAGCAGAAGGAAGTCTCGATGATGAAATAAGTAGACGCCTTCGTGAAACCCACTTCAATCTCAAATAAGTGATACCAAATCAACTCCGTGATCACTTGACATTAAAGTCCAAATCTATAGCCGTTTTGACGTTTTAGTGAATCTTTAACGATCGTTTTAGCATTAAGTGTTGTGTTTGCTTTGGTGTTGTGGAAGGTGTTTAAGTTTGGTTCTTGGCGAAATTAGGGTATAAATCGTCTCCAATTTCGGCATAAATCGGATCTCAAAAGTGTATAAATCACCCAAGCAAAAGCGTATAAATCACCTGTGCGTATAGATCTCCTGACCAATGTATAGATCGCCTGACCAATGTATAGATCGCCTGACCAACGTATAGATCGCCTGACCAACGTATAGATCGCCTGACCAATGTATAGATCGCCTGACCAATGTATAGATCGCCTGACCAACGTATAGATCGCCTGACCAACGTATAGATATCCTGACCAACGTATAGATCGCCTGACCAACGTATAATTTGCCCAAAAGTGTTCAAAACTCAAAAATCAAAAATCACCAAAAGACTCATTTTTTGACGTTTTACCTGATTTTTCTTGTACTTCTTACATATCTAAGACTAGGAGAACCTTAAAATTCCAAACTTTAACGTTTTTATGACAAAAAATTTGAAATCAAGATTCAAGTACAAAAACCCTCTTTTCTAACCAAAGACCTTAAAAAGATCAAGCTTTTGATGTTTTTCCAAGGATTTTCTTGTACAAATAGTGATTCCAAGCCAATAAGAACCATAAAAACTCAAACTTGATTGTTTTTAACACAAAAATTTTTCCACTTTTTTTAAGTTAAAAGCTTAAAAAAACATGAATCATGTGAAATAAGCTTTAACAAACCACAAACCACTTGTACAAATAAGCTAGAAACATTAGAGAGAAGAAAGTTTTAAGCTTTTGCATAAAAATAAACACCAACCAACCAAACCCGTGGGTTTTGGCTTAAAAATAAGCCACGAAAAGCTTAAATAAGCTCGAACAACACCCCAAAATGCAAACCACGAACACAAAACACCCCTAGGCTCTGATGCCAATTGTTACCCATGAAGATTCTAGCCTAAAACATATGATCCGAAGGTCAGGGAGGATAAAATAAATAGAGCGCCATATTATTAAGAGAGAAAAGTAGAGAGGGAAAGATGTGTGTGTTTTCTAGAGAGAGAAACACACACACTTTATGTTACAAATGATTATCCTCACCTTTTCATGGAAGTATAGAGGGGTATATATAGGTCAAGACAAGGGAAACTATTCTAACTTAACAATTCTAGTCCATGCATGTCTTGCTTAATGATAACTAGTGTAATTTCGTATAAGTCGACATATTTTAAGGCTAACATAAATCTCTATGATCGTGTTAACCGTTTGAGGAATGAACTTGAGGTCCAAAAAGCCCTTGATCGAGACCCGTCTAATTCTATTTTAAGAGATGAAAAAGCAGTATATGTGCAGGCGTTCAATGCTGCCAAGATTGACGAGGAACGTTTCTTAAAGGAAAAGGCAAAAATAGAATGGCTTGAAGTGGGAGATTCAAATTCGGCGTACTTTCATAAAACTATAAAAACCCGCAACCAAAAGAGCCGTATTGATGTGATTACCATTCTGATAATGTGGAAGTTACAGGTAATCAAATCCCTAATGTTTTTGTTTCTTATTACAAGACTTTTTTAGGGACGGATATTATATGTACTGATCTTGATAGGGACGGATTATTTCTTAAGAGAGTTTTTGATCTATCTAATGATAATATGACAAAACCTGTTACCAATGAAGAGATCAAAAACGTTATGTTTGGAATTGGGGATGATAAAGCCCCAGGTCCTAATGGTTTTACGTCTTTATTTTTCAAAAAGGGAAGGGACGTGGTGGGTCAAGATGTGTGCAATGCCGTTAGGGATTTTTTCATCAATGGAAAACTCCTTAAAGAAATTAACCACACTTTTTTTGCTCTTATTCCAAATATTACAACCCCTCTCAAAGTGAACGATTATCGCCCTATTTCATGTTGTAATGTTATATATAAATGCATTAGTAAGATCCTTACTAATCGCATCATTGAGGGAACCAAAGAGGTCGTTAGTGATAATCAATTAGCGTTTGTTCCGGGGAGGCGTATATCGGAAAATATCCTTATAACTCAGGAGCTTATGCACAATTACCATATAGATAGAGGTCCTCCTAGACGTGCCTTTAAAGTAGACATCCAAAAGGCGTATGACATGGTTGATTGGCGTTTTTTGGAGAATATTTTAAAGTGCTTAGGTTTTCATCCGATTATGACAAAGTGGATTATGGCTTGTGTAACTTCCACTTCGTTTTTGCTTAGCATTAATGGTAACATTCACGGTTATTTAAAGGTAAATGGGGTCTTCGTCAAGGTGATCCTCTTTCTCCTTACCTTTTCACTTTGGTTATGGAAATTTTAACGCTTATTCTTTAAAGAAGGGTCCGTGAGTCGGATACATTCAGGTACCATAAGAACTGTAAGGATCTGAACATCATAAATGTTTGTTTTGCGGATGACCTTTTCCTTTTTGCGAGAGAAGATATGGACTCGGCTAAAGTAATTATGGATCCCCTTAATGAATTCAAGGATGTTTCGGGGTTGGTTCCAAGCATTCCAAAGAGTACGGCTTTCTTTTGTAATGTTTTGAATCATGTTAAGATAGGCATTTTGAACATTATGCCTTTTTCCGAAGGTAAGCTTCCGGTAAAATACCTTGGTGTCCCTTTAATTTCCTCTAGACTTCTAAATAAGGATTGCAAAATTCTTGTTGAAAAAGCTCGGAACCGGATTGAAGATTGGAAAAACAAATCGTTATCCTTTGCGGGTCGACTTCAACTATGCAAGTCGGTTATTTCTTCGATGCAAGTGTATTGGGCATCCGTTCTTGTTATTCCCAAAGGTATTATTTGTGATATTCAGCAGCTTATTCGTTGTTTTCTTTGGTGTAATGGCGAATACAAGAGAGGGAAAGCTAAAGTCGCATGGGAAGATATTTGCCTCCCAAAGCACGAAGGGGGTCTTGGTCTTTGCAACCTTGAGGTATTCAATCGTGCCTTAATGACTACACATATATGGAATATTGTTTCTAATAGAGAGTCTTTATGGGTTCGTTGGATTCATACATACAAGCTTCGCGGTGGAACGTTATGGGATGTTCAAGTTAAAGGTGACATGAGTTAGGGTTGGAGGAAAATCCTTCAACTAAGGGATATAGTCAGGCCATTCATTTGGGTTCGTATAGGAAATGGCATGAGTACCTCGTTTTGGTATGATATGTGGTGCTCCCAAAGTCCTATTAGCCATTTTCTTACGCCTAGAGATATTGCTAGAGATGGTTTTACTCTTCAAGCTAACGTGGCTGATTTAGTTGAGAATGGAGTTTGGACTTGGCCACTTTCATGGCTCGTAAAAGCTCCTAACATGGGGTTAATTACAGTCCCTAACCTTGATGATAGTCAAGACTGTGTTCAATGGCGAGATCATAATGGTAACATGGCTGGTTTCTCCGTAAAACTTGCATGGGAAGTGTTAAGGCCTAGAGGTTTAGAGGTTTTATGGTTTAGCACGGTTTAGTTTCCTCATGGCATACCTCGTCATGCGTTTCATTTATGGCTGGTTATGCGGAGGAGTTTAAAAATGCAAAATATGCTTCGTCTTTGGGATGTCGAACCTAATACAGATTTGAGCATGCTTAGGTGCGTTTTTTGTAAAACTCAAATGGAGACACATGAACACCTCTTTTTTGAGTGTGTTTATTCAGCTAAGGTATGGAATTTAGTTCGTACACTTGTGGAAATGGATACTGTTCAGCCAATCCTTCACGACATCATGCTTTGGTTTCAACCAGTAGCATCTAAACGTACATTTCAGGTTGTAGTAGGAAAGATGCTTCTTGCTGCTACTTCATATTTCATATGGCGTGAAAGATATAACAGGTTGTTTAAGGATAGTAGAAGACCTCCGGAGGAAATTAGAGATCTATTCATGGTGACGGTTAGGCTCAAGCTCATATCCTTCAGATTCAAGTACACGCCGAGGGTGCAAAGACTGCTCGCGTTATGGAAGATGCCTTCAAACTTTAGATTATATGGGGTAGACTAGGATCATGTTTTTGTGATGTTTAGTTTGGGGTTTGTGGCATGTCACAAACGGCCTAGTTAGTAGTTTAAGCTTTGCTTGAGGTTAATGTGACATACAGTCACATTCCATTGTACTTTATTTGCGGTGATTAATACAATTTTACTGGGGTAACCCTTTACCCAAAAAAAATGTTTGGTTGGATCGTACAGGACCGAACACTCTTCGGTCTAGTGTTTTCGGCGAACTCAGTTTTTGCCTTTTCGTTATAAACCCTAAAATCTTGCATACGTACAGAACTTGAATAAGCTAAAGATATTTTGGTCAAACTTATATGTAGGCAACACGATACGATTAGTCTACGTTCTATCCCTGTTTTCCTTTACCGATGTGTAACAGATACAGAGTTTTGTTTCGTAAACCAAAAATTTAATGGTCCCAAATGAAGAAAGTAGCATGGTTTTAGTCGGTGCCGTGATTTGTAAATTTCTCTAATTAATAAGAAAGAAACGGTCCCCTAAGTTTGAGCAGTTAGAGTAGGGTGCTCGTCGGTTTGGTTATCGGGTTGTTCGGTTAATTTAGTTTAAAAAACTTTTGACTAATACTAAAAATCGAATCGAATAACCCGAATTACATAATTTTAGTTATTTATTTATTTAATTATATATATTTTTATTAATAAAAACTCAAACTTAAAAAATATTATATTTATAAATATATTATATTTATACTATGAAAGAGTTTTATTTTTTTTTTGAATAATTTCATAGGTTGTGTTATTAATACCCCTCCCGACGCACTGATTTTATACTTTCTACAAACTTCATCCCCTCTTTGACCCGCTGTTTACATTACAACACAATTTTTTTATCAGTTTTTGTTTCGTATTTTTTGTCAGTTTAATACTTTTGACTTGTAAAACTTTATATTTTTTGTTCTGCATTTTCCGTTTCACAGTTTTACAATAAAAACAAAATTATATATAAAAAACACAAAAACTTAGGGGGTTATTACTAACACTTTAGGAGGGGTATTAATAATTTGCCGCTAATTCATATATCACCCTACTTTTGTAATTAATTTTATATATAATTAAAGTACAATCAAATAAACAATGTACAATGTTTTTAATGCTTGTTTGAGTAAATATGAAAATTTTCCAACTAATAAGAGGTAGATATGAAATTGTCTTTTTTATATATATATATTTAAAAAAAATTATATTTGTGTTAATTTTGGTATTCGGTTCGGTTCAATTTTTATTTTATTAAAACTATATCCAAATCGAAACTGAACATTTAATTTAGTTCGGTTTAATTTTAGCAAATTTGGTCCCTTTCTTTCGGTGCTTTTCGGTTTTTATGAGTTCTGCACACCCCTAGTTTTAGTCGGTGCCGTATTTACAGCCATAGATGGGCTTTATATGGGTGCTCTTCCTAAATGGGCTCACAAACTATAAATCTTTGCTCATCATAATGACTATCTAGGAAATTATGCCAAGTAATTTTTGTTTCATTGTTTTGGTATGGTTCACTATTAGTATCACGTGAAAAAAAAGTTAACCATATGTTCCAAACTAGCATAGTCGCTACTTTTCTTATCAACTTCAGAAGTGCTTCAATATTTTTAGCTTTTGGTTGCCTGTAATATAGGAACCAGAAAAATGAGTTGAATATATGCTAGGATATTTGGTTGATCCGCTAAAACTCAAAAAACCAGCATGAGAAAAAGGGATCATATAGATAGTACTGTAGTAAAAAAGAGTGACTCGGACTCGGGATTGAACATATAACCGCCTAAGTTACAATGTGCCGACAAGGCGACAAACACTAGATATGTCTATACAAGTGATGCCCTTTTGGTCACCGTCAATCTAGACTCTAAACGGGTTATACATTAGCCTTCATCTATTATCAGCTCTAATGCATTAATGTTTGCAACGAATTTGATATTTGTAAAGTAGTTCACAACACATGAGGCTACATCTTTTATCTTTATTCTTTTTCAAATTGCATATCAAATGGACATTAATGCTACTTTTGATCAACAAACTAAAAACAGTATACTAAATGCGTTTAAACAAGATTGATATACACATGCCTTCCAAATGGAAAAAATAGATAGAAAGAGAAAAAACTTAACACGTAGAAAATAGATTTCATTGCAAATAAATCGGTACAAATTCAACATCAAAATAACCAATAAATATGATTTTGACAACACCAACAAAAAATTTGACTCTTTGATCCCGGTAGGCTTCGTCAGCGTAGTTTCTAATCGCTCCAAATCCTCGATACGTTCTGGCGGTGTGAATGCACGCTTTTTTTAAGGTAGGATCCAATGTTCGGACACTCCTCAAAAACAACTTTTAACTTAAATTCTTTGCAAGGTGATAAGGAAATTTTAGATATAATTTATCTTCTTTGCAAAGAAAGATGAAAATATGTAAAATATGATGTTAACAATAATAATGCATTTTCTTTCTCACGTTCTTTGCATCATGTGTCACACAATCATATTATACACATATAACACAAATCACTTTAAACAGGGGAATCACGGTCGAAAGATATAACACCTGAATCCATGGAACCACTTGTAGGATCCCATCGTACAGATCCAACGAAAACAACTACTCCATGTGGAATCCAAACACAAAACCAATAGATCCATCTTTTATCAACACCAATTAGCTATCTATAATATCAAAATAAGTTAAATATGTGATAGAAAAAAGAAAACAGAACTATGAAGCTACACTCTACATGACGGCAGAGTGCACTAGACCAAACTGCACAAGGGTTTGGGTGTACTTTATATATGGGTTAGCCATTTAAGATTTTAGGGTTACATGTGATATAAAATTACGATAATGGGCTTGGCAGGAAAATACATGTTGTATGTAAGTGTCGTATAAAAATACTAGAAAAGTAGAAAGCATCATCACTTAACAACTAGTACTTAATTAGTGGCTATGTATCTTTAAAAAATATGGTGATGGTGACTTTATGTGGATCAATTGATAGTGTAAGATTGTACGAGTCAATCCTTTATATGTTAAAGACGAGTATTAGAGGTGTTTATGGGGCGTTTCGATTCGGTTAATTAGAAGATTTATACCAGATACCGTGAGACGAGTAATTCATTTTATTACTCGGAATAGAAA
>BQNB010081945.1:0-20547 GCA_026074375.1 Tanacetum coccineum
TTTTTACTCCCCTACTCGATAGAATAACAAAGATTAAAACACTAAAAGAAAAGGAAAAAAAAACTAAATCCTAACGGGCAAAATAAGTTCGGTTAGAAATGGAACATTTTTATTAAGTGCTAAATCGGCGAGGCGCAAGTTTGATCAGCAAACACTGTACCCATTTTTTGGAAAAGCTTAGGAGGTCGTTAGCCTTAAGAAAAGACGCCCATTTGACCACTTTCCCCTATATCTAAAATTTTCCATCCGACCCATGAGTAAATGGGTCAAAACAACTAACCATATGAAGGAAGTCGCTCCACGAATACGTTTTGATCCCCATGGATTCTGCCTTTTTCTTTTCCTCCTCTTTCATTGAAGTGAAGCAAACAATCACTACAATCACACACAATACAAAAATTAAAACAGTAATCTGTTACGTAGTAGTTATCTGCAGCTGTTTAAAACTGATGCTTACATTTTAACCGTTGAGTATGAGCACACTCTGGATTCAATAGCTGCACAATCAAAGAACTATTACATAAAATAAATAAAAAAGTCCGAAACTTTATGGTCGATACTTGATATGCTAATTTGGGTACAAAACATGGTAAATTTTTGGTCCTCACTTCTTTAACTTTTTTATCTTGGACAAAAACAACATCCACTTCAGCATGGTCCAATATAAAGTTGACTGCTCCCGGTCCTGCTCAAATAACAGATTCTAACTTCATTAAATATTCTGATCAAACCGAGTACATTAAGATAATTAACAAAATACAACAACACATAGAAGTGGTTACCGAGGGTATCATATAGAGGCACAGAAATGTAACTCTGGGCATTGCAAGCCTATACATATGCAAAAAAGTTAAATCGGAATTCAATTTTATAGAATAAACTAACGAAAAAAGTAGCAGAAGATGAAAATCAGGATTCAACTTATATGAAGGTCCATGTTTATGGGTCATGCCGGTACACATATATTGGTCAAAACGGGTACTAATATAACCCGCACATATGAAGATGCATATATCTTGTATCCTACAAGTTACCTCCATTGCCACAATCCATTGAGGACAGTTTGATCCATAGATTCCCACTTTACATCCCTATTACAAATCACCAAAAGTTAAAAAGTAAAACTATATAAATACTTTACACTATGACATAATAATAACTTTGCAAGTTGTATCAGCAAATTAGCATATCCTTACAGGTTCAATTCCAGAAGCCCTTATCGCCGAAGCAGTAGCCAAAACTTCCCCGTATACGGTCTTGTAAGTTTTCCATATATACGGGCCCCACTGAAATAAAAGAAACACATATGAAACAAGTTTAGATCGTGGCGCCCACATAACACACAAACATAATATAACGTTCAACTTATACGCATGTTCATATCTGCAACCGGCTTACACGATGCTGTCATGTGGCCACTGCACATATGAACATGCATATAAGCTGCAGTAAAAATGTAAAATACATACTTCGCCGTTAACAAGCTCACGCCACCCTAGCATCCTGTTATCAGGATACTTCTCGACCGAAGTTCTGTCATTTAAATAAAACTTATGTTAGTATTGCATTTAACTATATATAACATACCAACTCTAGTTACATATAAACAATTCCTTTCACTTCATACTTATACAACAATGGCTTCACCTAACAAATTCTTCTTCCACCTAACTACTTTACCCGCCAAAACGCCATGAATAAAACTCCAAAATCACCATTAATAAAAGCTTAAACATCAAAACAAATTACAGATCCAGAATCAGCATTTTATTCCGCATCGTTTGATACTGTTTTCCCCAAATTTAATCCATTATCCTGAAATCCACCATTAGATTAGCAGTTTGGTGTGATTATGTCGACTAAACGTAGACCGAAACGGAAAACCCGTGTTCCAATCAAGTTTAATGATACAGTATGTGACCTAACACAGGGTAAGGGTGATAAAGTGGCTAGTTATGATACTGATGGATCTAACAAGGCTATGGAGTATGATGATAAAGGTGGTTCTGGAAGTAATGGTAGTAAGGAATTCATTGTTACTGAGTCTGAGTTTCCATTGCTAAGTGAGATGAATAGTATGAATAAGGAGGGATTCAGTAGCTTAGATTTGGAAGAGATAGGCGATAATGAGAAGGAGTGTTTGGATGCTAAAACATGTGAAGAAGTTGATGGTGTCAGGCAAGAGAATGAGGTTAGAACTCAACAGGACCCGAACAACAATCATGTGGATGGTATGAATTCTAACCAAAAGGAGAATAATGATAATCAAAATTGTAACATTGACAATGAGAATGAAAAATGTAAAACACCTACAAGTAAGACATTGGCAAGCATAGTGAAACCTAATGATGATAATGGGGATAACAAGTTAAGTCAAATTCCAATTACTATTGAAGAGGGCAGGGAAGTGGTTATTTTTGATGATGAATTGATCTTAGAAGGAAGTAGAAAATGGGCTTTAACTCTCTGTGGTCATTTTGTGGGGTTTAAGATGTCATATTCTGAATTGAGATATAATCTGGTAAGGATGTGGGGAAAATTTGGTTTAAAAGACATTGTATCACAAAATGGGATGTTTTTGTTCAAATTCAGAGAAAAATGAAGGTCTGAACTATGTTCTAGAGAATGGACCATGGATGGTGAATAACAAGCCACTCATGGTACAAAAATGGGATCCTAGCATAATAATGGATAAAACAGAACCAGTAAAGTTGCCTTGTTGGATTAAATTGTATAATGTGCCCTTAGAAGCATGGACTACTAAAGGTATTAGTGTTATTGCTAGTAGCCTTGGTAATCCATTGATTATGGATAAGACTACAACAAAGCTATGCAAAGAAGGCACTGGTAACTTTGGATATGCTAGAGTTTTGGTGGAAATAAGTGCTGATAAAGAGTTTAAAGAGAAGATTGAAATCTGCTATAAAAGTCAGGAAATGGTTTATCCATGTTCTAAGTTTGTCAAGGTTGAATATAGTTGGAAGCCTCAGAAATGTAGTCAATGTAAAGTCTTTGGACACTCTGACAGCCTATGTAGTGATAACAAGAATACTGAAAGGGGAAGAGACACAGAGGTGGGTCAAAATGGGTGGATTCAAGGGAAAAATGGTAAGCAAAGTGATGAGGTTAACAGATTGGGAAATGGGGACAGAAATAAGAATATGAACACTAATTGGATAAGAAATGAGGGTGGCAAGAAGTTGGAACAGAGGACTAAGCCACCTAGAATGGAATTCAGACCTGTACAAAAAAAGAAGATTATTGATGAACTTCAGAAGAAATCACACACAGTTAATGATCAAATGAGTAAGAGTGAGTCTTCTAACCCCAATCAAAACACTGGATCTAAGAGCCCATGGAAAGTTAACAAAGATGTTGTGGAAGATATCAGAAGAAGTGCTAACAAATTTGCAATCCTTGAGGAAATCTTAGAAAGTGATGATCCTGAGGTACAAGTGCAGAATGAAATTGATATTGTGAATAAGTTTGTGAAGAACCAAAGGCAGCCTACACTGGAAGAATCTAAGAACTGGAGTAACAAGATGTTTCACAAGTTCAAGGAGCAATGGGAGAAAACATGGAATTCAGAATGCTTAGATGAAGAAGATGTATATGATGGTGATCATGATGAAGGTATTGTGAACAATGAATTGAATGGGAATGTACGTGACCTGCTGAAAAAGGGGTCAACAATTGCTTCTACATAAAAATGAATACAAATTTTAGAATGGCTACTTGGAATGTGAGAGGTATTTGCAATAAAGACATGCAAAAGGAAGTAAAGAAGTTTATTAAAGATGAGAAGCTAAGCATCTGTGCTACTTTGGAAACTCATTTAAAGAAGAAGCAAATGCACAAAGTTTGTAGTTTTGTGTTTGGAGGATGGAGTTGGGTGTCTAATATCAAGGAATGTGATAAAGGATGCAGAATTATAATTGGATGGAATGAAGAAGATGTTAAAGTCATGGTCATCAATTCCTGCAAACAAGCAGTCCTGTGTCTGGTTGAAATTATTGATAGCAAGCAAAAGTTCTTCTGCACCTTTGTTTATGCTGCTAATACTGGGAAAAAAAGGAAAATGCTATGGAGAGAATTGTGTAAATGTAAGAGCTTTATTGATGATAAACCATGGGTCCTAATGGGTGATTGGAATGTAAGTTTGAATATTGAAGACCATTCTGAAGGGGGGTCATGTAAAACCAGTGACATGATTGATTTTCAGGAGTGTCTTGATGCAATTGGAATTGAAGATATCAACTGTTCAGGAATCCACTTTACATGGGTCCAAAGTAGGAAGGATCCAAAGAGTGGAGTTATGAAGAAGATTGATAGAGTGCTTGGCAATATTGAGTTTATGATCCAGTACACTAACTCTCATGCCATTTTTCTTCCTCACCTAACATCTGATCATAGTCCTGCCATTCTTGTTTTACCTGACAAGAAAAAAAAGAGGAATAATGCCTTTAGGTTTTCTAACTTCATCACTGATAAACCTGAGTTTATAAATGTTGTACAGGACAAGTTGAATATTCATATTGATGGGTGCATGATGTATAAGGTTGTTAAAAAGCTTAAATGTCTGAAACCTCATATGAAAGCAATTAGTTGGAGCTATGGAAACTTACATGAAAAAGTCATTGAGTGGAGGGAAAAGCTGATAGTTGCTCAAAAAGATATTGACAAAGACCCACATAATGCCAGGTTAAAGAAACTTGAAACTGAGATTTTGAAGGAGTATATTACTGCAAAGAACGATGAAGATAACCTTCTTGCTCAAAAGGCTAAAATTGATTGGCTGTGTGATGGTGACAAAAACAGCAAGTATTTCCACAATGTTATAAAAGGGAGAGCTCACAGAAATAGGATTGAAGCTGTTTGCAATGAAAAAGGGGAAAGGTTTGAAGGGGATCAAATTGCTGAACAGTTTGTAAAACATTTTCAAAGTTTCTTAGGTAATGCTAGACCTGTCCAAAAATTTGATTTGGGAAAGTTAAAATCCAAGACTGTTTCATCTGAAGATGCTGTGAATATGGTTAGGATGGTGAATGATGGTGAAGTGAAAGCTGCTTTATTTGATATTTGTGATAACAAAGCACCTGGACCAGATGGGTACACTGCTAAATTCTACAAGAAAGCCTCGTCAGTTGTTGGTAAAGATATGTGTGATGCAATCAAAGAGTTTTTTAAAAATGGAAAGATTTTGGGTGAAGTCAATGCAACTCTCATTACACTTGTCCCTAAAAGTAACACCCCTCAAAGAGTATCTGATTACAGACCTATAGCATGCTGTAATGTGCTATACAAGATCATCACAGGATCAAAAATGCTCTATGCAAGATTGTTAACCCAAGTCATAGTGCATTCATTCCCGGCAGACAAATTACAGATAATATCCTACTTGCCCAAGAGCTCCTAAAAGGGTATAACAGGAAGAATGGTGCTAGAAGGGTTGCCTTGAAAATTGACATTCAAAAAGCATATGACACAGTGAATTGGGATTTTCTGGAAGAATGCTTACATATGTTCCAGTTCCCAAATAAGATGATTGAATGGATTATGGTTTGGTTTGGATATTTTAAAGGGGGTAGGGGTCTAAGGCAGGGAGACCCTATCTCACCTTACATATTCACACTAGTAATGGAAGTTTTTTCTCTAATCCTGAAGCAACAAATTAAAGAGGAGGGTAAGTTTAAATACCATTGGGGATGTAAAGACCTCAAAATCTCACACCTATGCTTTGCTGATGACTTACTGGTGCTATGCTATGGGAACCTCAAATCAGTTCAAGTTATTAAAAAAGCTATGGATCTCTTCAGTGCAGTGACTGGTCTCAATCCTAATATTGGGAAAAGCACAGTATTCTTTGGGAATGTACAAAACAATGTCAAGCAGGAAATCTTATCCATTCTACCTTTTCAAGTGGGAAGTCTTCCTGTCTCATATCTTGGAGTACCATTGATTACAAAGCAGCTAAGCTACACAGATTGCAAATGCCTCATTGATAGAGTCCAAGCTAAAGTCACCAATTGGTTGAATAAAATGCTCTCATATGCTGGTAGACTTCAATTAATTGCATCAATTCTGTCTTCTATGCAAGTATATTGGGCTTCTGTTTTCATTCTCCCTAAAACAGTTACTAAGGAAATTGATAGGATGTTAAAGGGTTTTCTATGGTGTCAAGGTGATCTATCAAAAGGAAAAGCTAAGATAGCATGGAAGCAAGTATGCCGAACCAAAGAAGAAGGGGGCCTTGGTATCAAAGATCTCAGCAAATGGAATGAAGTTCTTATGTCAAAGCACTTATGGAATGCTGCTACTATGAAAGAATCAATCTGGGTGAATTGGATCAGTAAAAACAGACTAAAAGGTGCCAGTATTTGGGAGATTGATTGTGATAACAATGCTAGTAGTGGATGGAAAAGCATTTTGGGCCTGAGAGATAAAATGAGACAACATATTATATGCAAAGTTGGAGATGGCTCTAGTATTTTTCTGTGGCATGATAAGTGGTGGGGACCTGAACCATTGAGCAAACTTATATCAATGGATGTGATCAATAATGAAGGCTTAGATACTAATGCTAAGATTACAGACATGATCAGAGATGATAATGAATGGAATTGGCCAACTGTATTGAAAAGCAACAATATCCTCAAATCTATTCCTGCTCCAAAGCTAAACAATGGAGTAAAAGACTCTTTTCTGTGGAAGACCAAGGAGGGAAGTATAGTGAACTTTTCCACTAATAAAGCCTGGAAAGATTGGAGAGAATCTGATGATAAAGTAAGTTGGCATGATCTTGTGTGGTTTTCCAACTGTACTCCCAAACACTCCTTTATAATGTGGATGGCAGTGCATAATAGATTGACAACTCAAGAAAGATTGCTGAAATGGTACCCTGATAAACAAGTGGAGTGTGTGTTTTGTGGGAACTGTCCTGACTCACTTAATCATCTGTTCTTTGAATGCAAGTTTACAAAGGAAGTTTGGATGAAATAAAGGTAATTGCTGAGATTAACTACCTCACTGATAAATGGGATGATATTGTGAGACTTATGTCCATTAAGAAGCACAATAGATCCATCAAAAGTGTGCTGGTAAGGATTATCCTGGCTGCCGGTGTATACTTCATATGGACTGAAAGAAACAGAAGACTGTTTACCAGTGAGAAAATGTGCTGCAAGGATCTAATAAACAAGGTGGTCCTTCATATAAGATTGAAGCTGGCAAGCCTTGTGGTGAAAAGAACTAAGCAAGTTGAAGAAGTAAGCAGAAAATGGAAGGTTGCTCCAAATGTAAACAAAGGAGAGGGTGCTCTTCTTGAAACACTGGATCTTCAATGAGAACTGAGTTAAAGGGTGTTTGGGTTAGCTCTACCCAAATGTACTTAACTGTATCACATGGTATGGTCAGCACTGTTATAAACCAAACATATAACAGTTGGAGGTATAAATTTGCTTCTCCTATGGTGGTCTGAATAAGTAAAGGGTGTTTGGATTAATGAATAAGCTCTGTTGTGAGTGAGTTTACTGCTTAAGATTACTACCATTGTCAAGAAGTTACTGGATATGGTATGGATATCATGTAGTAATCTTTGCTGTAACTTGCAGAGGGCCCTATATCTTGGCTCTGAAAATCAATTTTCTGTTTTAATCCTACTGGGTCAATGATGCAGTCATTGTCGTCAGTGTGTTGTGTAAACAGAGAAGGTGTTTTTAGAGTCATAAGGTGGGTTACCTGCTTTGGCTGGAGGCCAGCTTGGTGATGCCTGGAGTGCTGATCTATATGGATAGATAGCATGACAGGAAATGTAGCCAGGTGGGGATTGTATCCCTGAGTAACTCCTAAATCAAGTTGTGATGCCAGAAATGGAAATGTAGCAGCTTGGTGGTGGATCTCAGTGTGAACAGGAGTTTTTCTCCTTGCTTTGTGATGCCATTTGCAAGAGCCTCTCTGGTATAGATTGGAGGTCTATATCAGAGGTAGGGTGTTTGTATCTGGAAATGTAGCAGGGCAAGGAGTTTTCTCCATGGTTGCCTAGTGTTCTTACTTGGTCACTCAGATTTGAAGTAAGAAACTAGAAGAATGAGACTTGTACATAGTTTTAGCCTGATATTCAAAGTATTGTGTATTGTCTGAGGTATAAGGTTGGCTGATGGTCTAGAGTTGTATCTGATATTTTAGACTGTAGGTCTGATTGTTTTGTATGAAGGATTGGGTGATGTCCAATGTCTTTCTTTATAAGTTTGTAATTGTCTCATTATTGTCACCTAGATGTGTAAATTGAAGAAAGTACGTTTCTAATAAATAGACTTAACCCTAAAAGTAATAACTATACTGAAAGTAAACTCACCACATATTCCATGGTTTCTATTCCAAGGCTCCAAGCCATGTCGTTGATGTCTTCACCTTGTTATATGTGGCTTCCAATGCCATCACATTCTTGTACGAATCATTCAACATGTCGTAGATTATGAGTTCTTATATGTTCTTCACCAACGTAACAATTTCAAGGTCTTCCAAAATACAAATAATAGGGGTGGAACTAGGAGGAGGTCCGAGGTTTCACACTACCCGATGAAATTTTGTATCGTAGTGTTAATTTTCGTAAAGCGTCTTGAATTTTATGCATGTGGTTAAAAGAAATTGTGATCAGGTGTTTAAATCGAAACATTACTTTTCATTTATAGTTTCCTTTATGTTATAGTTTAAAAGAAATCGTGATCATGATATCAACTTAGTTAGTTCATTAATAGGTGTTTCATACATATATTAACTCACATGCTTTCGAAACTATTTTTTTTAACTATGTTCATTCATTAGCCATAACTCTAATCTACAAGTAATCTTATCAAATATAATCATGCAACGTCGTCCTTTTAATGTACTCAAAGGAGCCTTTTAATAAGACACTTACAACTCAAGATAGATTAGTTGTTTGGTATCCAGGAAAGCAGATGTCTTGTGGTTTGTGTAAGAAAGTGATGGATTCTCACAATCATTTATTCTTCAATTATGAGTACTTTATGGAAATTTGGGAAGAAATTAGTATGAAGACTAAAATGTATCCTCTGAGAAAAGACTGCTGATATTGTGGCTTATATGGAAGGAATTCAAGGTGCAAACAAGATTTGGAATGTTTTAAGGAGTCTGACAATTGCTGCTTTTGTGTATCATATATGAATAGAAATAAACAACAGATTATTTCAGAACCTTTAAAGAGATAGAAATTGTGTCAAAAAGGTAATTATTGATGATGTAAAATTAAAGTTGTTGAGTCTAAAAGTTAGAGAATCCAAAGCAGCTCAAGTGGTTGCTGAATTATGAGACATCAAGTGGAACTATATGTTGTAAAGGAGTGTTTGGATATTCTGAGTATGGTTAGTAGAAGGGTGATACCTTGCTTGGTTGTCTTCCTAGTACTAATATGTCTGCATTCTTATTGGTTGGAGAAGTTCAATGGTATGTAGTCATAGTCTACTATGGATGAAGAACAGGCATAAGGCAGTTACCTACTATGGTTATCCTATGAATTGTCCAATGAATAAACATTATTTTGCTATCTGAAGACTTTTATAGCTATCATTATGCTCTATTTTCAAACTTCAGAGAATAATGTCATGAATACTCTACAAATATGGATCTGTCCAGTTCTCTTTTCTTCCATTTATTGAAGATAGAGATAAATTTAGCAGTTTATAAAACAGATGGCCTTGTAATTTGGCCCTTCCTTTCCCTTTCTAATAGATAGTCTACAATTTCTCAGTTGGCCTGGAGTAGGAACTGTTACATTGTTATTCTATCCTTTAGTATTGGATAAGGAGGGTGTCATAAGGTGGTTTCCTGTTTTTAAGGGTATTGAACTGGTTCGGAAGTGCAGGTTGTTTGGGAAAGGATTTCTTTGTCCAAGCAGTGCACTTCTATTGGAGGATAGGTGGTTTACATTTAAGGTGTATGTTCCCTTTCTGATATGACCTTTTAGTCTTCTGTTTAGCTTTGAAGTGAGGATGTTGCTGCTTTTTAGCTATCAGTTAGCCTTTTGAGCGAATGTAGTCAGAAAGGTATAGCCTATGTTGCACGGGGACGGATACAGAAACAGGGACGGGGATGGAAACAGGTACTTAGAAACGCCAATGTCCCAAAATATAAGAAACGGGTATGGCCAAAACGTTTGTGTAATTTATATAATTTTGTATATATTTATTAATAAAATAAACATCAAACATCCAACATCAAATTGTTATCACAAAAATAAACAAATATACAGGGATTTATGAATTTTATAAAGACAAATAAACAACTAATAAATAATTAAACATTAAACAAATAAATATATGATCATACAGATTACAGAGTTACGAACATGAAACTTGAGACATACATTCATACAATCATAAATACATGATAAGTGATAATTATATCATACCTTCAAATAAACATGATCATACAGACATACATCCATACATACCTTATAATTTAACAAATAAATATGATCATATAGAAATACAGACATACATTCATACCTGTTCGAGAAAATAGAGCGACAATGCCACAAAGGGAAACGTTTAAACCAATAAATATGATCATGTCGTCGTTTTAGTTTTATAGAAAAAGTGTTTAATGACCCAGAAATAACATATTCGTTTTTAACGGCCCAGAAACACGTTTAAATGGGCTAGAAACGTTTCCAAGACGTTTCCTTCACAACATAAGACGTTTCCAATGGACGTGAAACGTTTCCTCTTTTCCGGAAACGTTTCTGAGGCGTTTCCAGGAGTTTCCATGTGTTTCCGGTACGGGAAACGTTTCCGGTACGGGAGACGTCACCCCGACGGTGTTTCCGTGCAACATAGGGTATAGCCCTTCTCCGGTGAGGTTTGAAGAGCTATAATCCACATGATAATGTCATGCTATTTGATCTGTTGGGTGTTCATTAGCTTGGAAATGTATACATGAGATTATGGTTGGGGAATTTAAGGTGAATATAATAGTTGGTGTGATCACAGTGAGTTAGCAGTTTGTTGTCTAAGCATGTCTATGTTTAGTATAGTTGTTGAGTAGAGATGTGATTGTCCTTCTCTGCTTTTGAATTCCATTTATATATTTTTTGAAGTAATATATATTCACCCTTTTCCCCATAAAAAAGTACTCAAAGGATATAACTGTGAGACTAGGAGGTGAATGCAGCATCTCCGAAACTGTCATATCTTTAACATCGAGGCTAGTAGTATCCTTATATAATCTCTTTGGGTTCAAATATATTCCAATACAAAAATCCGTTTACAAACACACCCTTATCCTGACTCGTGAAAGCATAGTTTTTACTGGTTTGTCCTATAACCGAAGTTGTCACAAGTTTTCAAATTAGTACGAGTAGCATATATTGATCTAGTACTAATCCTAACAAACTTTAAATCATTAAGGGGTGTGCCATAACTAAATCTATATTCATGGTGACAGGTTGAGGAGCTATAATGATCCAAATGGTGGATGTGGAACTTTAGTAAATGCTCGGGTAAACGGATTGTATAAGGTCATATGAGCATGAATGACCAAAAGAGCAATCCCAATGATTTTTCAAAAAATGTTGACATATTTACCTTCTGCACTAGGAGCACAAAGCTTAACCATTAAGTTATATACTCATATTGTATTATATATCGATCTTTAGGATAAAAAGGATGCACGAGGATAAGATCATTTGACGTGATCTTAATCTCATAAAGTTATATCGCAAATTAGAGGATTCCAACGTTTTGATAAGCATTTGAACCGCAACAAGGGTTCTGCAGTCAATTTAGCATTTATCTTAAAGAGAATGTCTTCTGGTACATACTCGCTGATAAGAGCAATCTCAAGGTGAAACAAGCTATTTTGAGAATTATGTCTTTGGTACCTAAACTTTACCCTAATCAAAATACCATATATAATGTGTGTGTTCTTTATGTTATCATCATGTTTGATCTAAAAACCAATGCATGGGTAGATTAGAATTGTTGAATCGATATGATCTTAATTGGGTTTTTTTGGGATGTTTGAAAATCATGTTTGAATTTTTATTATGACATGTTGCTCATAAGCATATTGTAACGAGGGATTTGGGATGATTAAGCTAATTAAAGTACAACATGTCAAAAGACAAAAATAGGAATTAAACATATATGAGGTCTTTAAAAAAAGCATAAAAATGTTAATTAATCATGTAAGTATAATAACCTCTAAACTGAAAATGATGGTTAGACACAACTCTCCACATATTCGCTGGCATCAATTCGAAGTTGTGTCTTAGTCGCAATATTTGTTGCTTTGTTAAATGAATTATTCAAATGTCGTAAATCATGAGATTATTTGTGTGATTCATCAACATAACAAAATTGGTCAACTAAAGTTGGAGGACTTAAGTTCTCAAGTTTTATTCTTCTCAAAGTTGAGATCAAGTTTTGATTATGTCAAGTGTGAAGGGTTCAAGGGCTTCTTTGGAAATTGGTTCATAAGCGGATATCATCTAGGGTTCTGTAACTTTTCCATCGCAGTTTTTATTTTCTCTCTTGAATTATGATCTTGTGATATGTATTTTCTTATATTATCTTCTAGATATTTTAATATCAGATTGATGAGGTGTCATTTTATACACTTTTTCGGGGTCATTTAACCCCTTAAATCGTGCAAATATGCCCAAATTATGTACTTAATCGTTCTTTTTTATGTTTTAGCACTTGGATGGCTTTTGAAGGAAAGACACGTGACTTGGCCTCATTTAGAGAAGAAACGGACAAGACTACGGCTCTACACCAAATCTCTTGAAGAATACGGGTACAGTGCGTGGAGACGGCGTCACATTTTATTCTAACGGCGTCATGGTTTACAAAGAACGGCGTCAGCTCGCACTACAGATATAAAATAAACCTCTCCACGACACGTGTTGGGGCCCTCATTGTTGTGTCTCTGTGTAGGGGCGGAGATGACTTATATAGCGCGGCGTGTGTCGAGAATACGGGGTGTTGATCGCTAGTGTTACTCCGTCACATGTGTTGTAGTCCTCTTGTTCTATGCTAATGGCAGCTCGGTCCTTCGAGGATGTATCTCTCCGAGAGAGAGTGAAGAGATAAAACGTGACGTGGGTACGTGTCTTACGTGTTCTCGCTATGATCATTATAGTTGTTTAGCGAAACGTGTGTTGACACATAGCAGAAAGTTACATCATATCCGGAGAGATAGAGAGAGATATATGTTTTATGCAGAAGCCGCTGTGATGTGTCGAGAGTAGCTGAGATTGGCTGTCGCGGGTAGATGCGGCTATGTGGGCAGTGCGTGAGTGTGTAAGGATCATGTACAGATGTTGCGCGCGGAGATGATACTGTCACGATCAGCAGACTAACTGGATTTTTTGTGCCTGTTAGATATGTCATTTGAACCGCAGTAACGAATGTTAGAGCAGTCGGGGTGTGTGCGCTGGGTTTTAAGTGATGTATAAACTGTTTGAGGTGCGTAAAGAGACCCTACTGAGAGAACGACTAGACGTGGTGTGAGATAGCTACTCGAGATTAATCCAAGTAAGATGCTGTTAGGCGTGGTGGTTGGGCGAGCCAGAGACGACTTCAAGTGAGCGCGTTTCACTTCGCTGGGATAGGAGACTCCACAGTATTCCACGAAACTGAAAGCGCCCACTTATATGCATTTTAATTGTGTTAGTCCAGAGTTCGTTGAAAAGCCTAGGTGTGATCAGCTGTTCTGGTCTGAGTTACTTGTGTCTGTGATGTGGCACTATGTCTGCTCAGTAGAGCATGCATGTGCTATAGAGAGTTGTGTTGTTGAGAGAAGGCGTCTATTGATAGTTCCATGCTTGTTGCTTTGCTCATCTTCTCGCAGTGAGGCTGTGTGACGATGTGATTTAGCGTGCTGATCTACTCGCGTGGACGCGAAGGCAATCTTTGTGTAGTGAGACAATGAAGGAGGTGTATTTGTGTGATGCCAGTGTTCCGCCGTTAGTGCTTGAGTGCTCGAGATGTTGGATGTAGTGTCAGAATTGTTCGCTGCCGCGTAGTAGGAGATTGTAAAATTGAGTGTGGTAGCGGTACATTGTAATTAATGTCCTGTCGACAATTTCATAGCATAACACCGTCTCGTGCCTCCTCAATTTCCATTAATCCCACTTGTCAGATCCTTCCGCCATCACGTGAGTTCGGCGCAATACAGTGTGTCGCGATACATCTTTGGTGAGAGTGTAGGAGAAGGATTCCATCCGGTAACGCTCCTTCCTTACTACCTTACCCCTATATGGTTGATCCATCTTATGTGTTTTAATGCATTGTGATATACGCTCTTAGGGCGCTTCTTTTGGTAATAGGTTCACTTTCATACTACCTTACTTTGCGTTGCCTTAACGGAATAATTAATCCATAGACGGCATTGTTCGTATGTAATTCTGTTAATGGTACGTGGGGAAAATACTTACACGGATCATTCAAAGTGTGACAAAGCAATAAGAATTAGGATAGAAGCAAACTAAAGAATATGTTAGTTGCTATATGATTAAGCTAATACGTCTTCGCTTATCATATAAATTGATCACTCCAAGTAGTTTCACGATTTATTATTAGTTTAATTAGCTAAAAAAAACCACCTCTCAAACCAGATTTTACCATGCCTTTTTTTAAAATATCAAATGTATATATATAATAAATTCTTCTCTCAGCCCTTAGACCTTTGTTATATTCTATTCGAGCCTTCCCAACCTATTTCCTTAGAAAACGATAACAACCCCCAAGTCTTGCCTATACTACACTACAACGGCTAGGTACACTGCCTAGGAAATTGTAAAACTTCTTGTGAGTTTTCAATGATCGCACATCAAGTTTTTGGCGCCACTGCTGGGGCAATTTGTTAAGGATCTCGAACTTTATCTAGTTAGGACTACTCTGATTCCTATCAAGTGAGATTTTATTTAATGTCAATTAGCTTTCTTGTAGTCTATATTTTTTTCGTTTCCTTTGTTCGTAAAAACCCTCTTGTCTATTTTGTAAATAAAGTTGTCATTTAAAATGTATAGTTATAATTATTTTAATTTAGATAAATTAAGATGGTTAGCTAAAAACTCTTGATGAAAGGGCTCTCCCTTTTCACAAAGATAATAATGATACACTCCTTTGTGATCTTATCAACTTGGATAGAAATACTTTCTATGAGGAAACCCATATACTAAGTTGATATGACTGGGTTAGCATAAAGTCACAGCACTAATTAAAACATATGAGGCGGGATTTAGATTGTGAGATAGTTATGGTTAAGATACCTAGGTGCTTGGCTATGGTTAGGTTTACAATGCATTATGATGACGCCTATAGGTAGTTAAGGTATGATCGAGAAAATATGCGTAGGAATGACAAGCCTCACAGGATTCCGCACAAAATCATAAACTCATTTGAGGAATACGTCTGCCACCCGGTATTACCCGAAAGAAGTGAAGATTCTTTAGGAACCCAGATAAGGTAGAAATACTTTAGACCAAACACAACTTAGGTGGATATAAGCTCGGATATTTGTAATATGACATTAATACTTAGGTTCTAGAGAACTTCCTAGTTTTAACGAACCAAAGCCATTTAACCACTCTACCCTTTACCTGTGTCAATCCATTGGGAATAAGTCTAGGGAAGAAAGTAGCCACGATCCACCAACTCCAAGCTACATAGTCCGGTAGTCTTATGATGGAAGGTAGTGATCATTTAATACCTTCAAACATCGCTTCACCTCACGTGGCGCACTCTCCACCTTAAGGTATATATATTGTATTATCACCACATGATATAGTTGACCCATAAGCTACTAATTTTATGGATTTAAAACAGGTTTATTATGGAAACAATGTGGAACCCTGGGTGATTGGTTTTTTAAATTTCGGAGGTAATCATAGGAGTAATGTCTTTAAAGGACTTAGTCTTAAAAGGACTTAGTTTACCCATTAAGCCAAATAAATTAAGAAATGGTAGGATTAAAGAAACACACTATTTGGAGCATATAATTCAACAACCACTTTTTCAACATATGGCTCATTCTCACCATAGTGGTGTGTACCATTACTATCACCTGCACTTGACCTTAAGTGTAGAGGAACCTCCCTTTTTAACTATTAAATAAGGGTAGAGTCAGGCTCATGACTCGAACAAAAACAAGCGCTTATTGGGAGGCAACCCAATCTTTTACTTTCCCGTATATTAGGAGTATCGTGTGTTTTTAATTCTTAATTATTTATTTTTATATGTTTGAATTATTTCATGATCATGCTTTGTTTTGTCTTTAACTTCTTCTTAATTGCAATCAAAGGTATTTTGCATCGAATAAGTGTAGGGGAAAATATCCGATTTATAAGAACCATTTCAAATATATTGAATAAATTGTTTAGATTAATCCACATCTTGGATAAAAGTCTAGGAGAAGAAAGAGGCCACGATCCACCAACCAAGCCACATAGTCCGGATAGTCTTAGGATGAAGGTAGTAGATCATTTAACCATTCATACATCGCCTTCACCTCACGTGGCACCTCTCCACCCTAAGGATATATATTGATATTATCACCCATGTATAGTTGACCCTAAGATATATTATGGATTTAAACCACGTTTATTAGGAAAAATTAGACCCCTAGGTGTTGGTTTTTCGAATTTGGAGGTAACAGAGAGTAATTTCTTAAAAGGACTTAGTTTACCCGTTAAGCCAAATAAATTAAGAAATAGTAGGATTAAAAAACACACTATTTGGAGCATATAATTCAACAACTGTTATAAATGATCTAATTATTATGGCCATCCACATTCTGTAACGGCTTAGTCATTATGACTCAATAATGTTTGTACTTAATACGGTGATGATTAGAGGGTTATATATAGAGACTTGTATGTACTTGTAATATATCACTCTCAATGAAATACACATGTCTCAATTCTCTTTACTTTCTTCTTGTATACATCTCATATGTGTGGTGCTGTTAGGCCGTTGTTTCACAACACGTTATCAGCACGAGTCTCTATAGCTAGATGAAACGAAAAATTCATAATTGGTTTTGACGGCTGAAATTTGTATCCATCATCAAGGTACTGAAATAGCTACCAGGTAATATAATTTTATGCACAAAGGATAGATCATTGATGCTTGTATTTGTTTACCAAGATCTACTATGATCTGCAATATTTTTTAATAATTTTTTTAGTATGCAATATTTTTTTCATAGAATTTCATTATGAAACTAACGTATTAATTAAAAGAAGCATCATAACATATTGTAGAACCAATTTATATTTGATTTCAAATTAATTTCTTTAAATGATCTGTTATATGATCTGATATGTATTCCAGTACGTGTAAGAAATTTGTTATCATATTAATATCAAGAATAACGATCTTTATTCATAATAAAACCAAAATATCATTATGATCTAATTATTATGGCCATCCACATTCTGTAACGGCTTAGTCATTATGACTCAATAATGTTTGTACTTAATACGGTTATATTAAAAAAAAAATATCATAACCTCATGTTATGATTATATTTATTCATAATAAAACCACAATGAATAAAATTAAAATACAATAACCTCAAGTTATTGTATATCTTTTAAAGAACATCAAGTTCAAGTTCTTTGTGATTCATTTAGATGAATCACGATAATAACACAACCTCATGTTGTTGTGAAAAAAAAAGAAAGGAAAAAAGAAATCATAAACCACATGTTATGAATTAATATATATTCAAATAGAAAAACACAAGTTTTATTACAATGAATAAAATTAAAATACAATAACCTCAAGTTATTGTATATCTTTTAAAGAACCTCAATTCTTTGTGATTCATTTAGATGAATCACGATAATAACACAACCTCATGTTGTGGTGAAAAAAAATTATTAGAACCTCAAGTTCTAATATGATTCTTCCATAAGGATCAATATCATAACATCATGTTATGCTTGAAAAATAATAATTACAACCTCAAGTTCTATATTGATTCAATTAATAGAATCAATAACATAACCGCATGTTATGTCATAAAGAAAAAAAAGATAAAGCCTCAAGTTTTATCATGATTCCATATGGAGAATCAATGATGCTTGGTATTCTAGTAGATCCGGGATAAATCTACTAAGTTTTAAAGATATAAAATGCAATGGTTATCATCTTGAAACCATGACTCAAAATAAAATTGAGTATCTCCAAATTACATCCATTAAAAATGAAAAAAAAAGTTCATAATGGAAAGAATGAAATGTCTGTCTTCTGGATTGTATTTTACATACATAAATCAGACAGAAATAAATATGGTCTCTACCCGAAAGGGTGTAGATCCCAAAAAAAAAAATTTTTTTTTTTGCCCTTTGGCACGATCGTTTGGGTAATTTGGATGATATTATGAGGAGGAGAATAATTGAGAGCTCAAATAAGCATCCACTAAAGGATCTCAAGATCCTATTATCAAAATATTTATCATGTGGAGCATGCTCTCTTGAAAAAATGATAACTAGACCCTCAATCAATAAACCTGAAAAAAAACGATCTTTTCGTTTACTAGAAAGTAATAAAAGAGATATTGAGAGCCAATTACTCCTTCATTTGGACAATTTTGATTCTAGAATCAATAACATAGTTCTCAATTATGTTATAAAAAAAAAAGATAAAACTTTAAGTATTATTTATGATTCACTCAGAGAATCAAATAACACCGACTTCATATTATTTCCTTATATGTTTGTGTTTTATTATAGTTAATCATGTGGATTAAAATTATTAATCATTTGCTGATTTGCAAAATTCATGATTTCGCAAGTTCTACATGATAAGTTAACATTATTTTGCATACTAATGTCATGATATTTGCTAAAATTATGCTCGTAATTTTCTTAATCTTTTATTTACTTGGCTATGGTAAACTATATGCATCTACAATGAATATTGCATGTCTTTTATGTATCTTTTTCGAATCAATTGTGTTTGTACTTGTATTTCTTTATAAAGTGAAGTTTCTAATCATTTTATTCTGGTTATTGAATTTGGTTATTGATTTTAAGAGGAAAAAGAGGTATGCACACTACTAATAACATATATCAACATCGTAATATACTCAAGATTAGATATGTTGTCTTAATGGAATGCGACGCATCTATTTATTTTTAGTTTGGATGTGTAGATAGTATATTTTTACTATCTATCTAAAAATCTATGTTATATATGTGTTGCATGAAAATCGAAAGTATGTGTTTAAAAAAAAAAAGGCAAGAATGAAAAGAAAAAAAAAGTCCTCCCTGTAAGAGTGTACTAAAACAATGATATTCTTGGTCATCATCACAATGAGTATTTTAAAAGAGAATATATCTAACGGTGAAAGATCCGTTATATGTATGTCAAAATCTAAAAGAAAGATTTGACCATCAAAAGCAGGAAATTATTGTAAATGCAAGCACATTTTCGCAATATTGAGGATTGCATCTGAATGATAAAAAGAAACCATGCGATGAGATGGTTAATGCCTCGAATATACTCATATATCGAGAACGATGATTTAATATAAGTTTCTTTAAACAAAGCAATGGGTATGCTTTAACAAACACGATAAACCCGTTTACTAAATTTGCTCCATTCACTCAACTGAATGTGACTCAATAACGATGATCATATGGATATCGTGATTATGGACGTGGTGAAATTAATTATTATCGTGTTAATTCAAAGAACTTGTTAGCAACCTCAAGTTGCAAGATTAAAGATGAGTAGATCAACATAAAGATATCCATTCCCTCAAGTGAATGAGATAAAACAAACAATATAAGATCTTCATTCCCTCATATGAATGTGATAATGTAATGATAAATGTTTAAAGATCACTTGTCATGGTAAATGATATGGTCGAGGTAGTATGACAATGACAAACCACTAGTAGTAGCAAAATAAAATAAGAAAAAAAGCAAACAAAAATGCTATTTATACAAAAATACAATGTGATGTATGCAAAATATAAGTGTGTCAAAGATATTACACACTATATTCATAGATTTAAGAATCTATGCTAACACATTTTTGCTCCGTAAAAGAAATATAAAATTGTCATGATGAACGAAGTTAAATATTAAGGATACATTATATTCTTTTGTATCTTCCTCGACATGCATTATATAAAGATTAGTAAAAGCTAATCAAAGCCATAACATAAATTTATGAGAGATAATTATAATATTTTTGGCATGACCGGTTACACCATCCTGAGTCATTAATGATTCAAAACTATAGAAGAATAAGATTCTTCAATCTAATGTTGTTATCTCTTAAAAGAAGTTGATTATTAATCTATCAACTAGAATGGGGACTCAATCGCTTAATTTTATGAAAAGAAAACAAATGGATATATGTAGGCATATACAAATCCATTGAATGAACCATTTAAAGTTTAAAATAGATGCATCGTCTAAATGGTCATCAAATCGCAACCTCAAGTTTGCAAGATTAATAGCTCAAAACGAGCCTAACATTCCAGAATAAGTATTTTATCATGAATATA
>BQNB010081946.1:0-26408 GCA_026074375.1 Tanacetum coccineum
CTATAAATTATAAATAGTAACACACGAACGTTTATTAAAAGTGCCGGCCTGCCATAGGGCGAAGCGGACAATGGCCCAGGGCATCAACAATTATGAGTGCATTAAAAAATTTATATAATAGTGAAGTGCATTTTTTTTTATAATTTTTTTGAACAATAGATCATTTTGAAGGTTTCATTGTCGATTGAAAAGGGGGATTTAAAAAGGTTAAGATGGGAATTAGTGGCGGAGCTTGAGTGAAATTTGTGAGAGGGTCAAAACAGTAATTTGTGTGTTGTTGGAGGGCCAAGGATCAAAATATATACTTTTACCTTATATAAATGAATGAATAAAATAACACAAAGTGACAATACTGAAGGGGGGCCACAGCCCTTCCTTGTCTCTTCGTAGCTCCGCCCTTCGGTTCAACAAAAGCGGTCGTATTAGAGCATCACAGTGGCTCTACCTCTAAAAGACTTTTTGGTTTTGCCACATCATTTTCTCATTAATTTTATCATTTAAAAACTTATGTTTGCAAAAGTGCTCCAATGCAAAAAAGCTATCTAAAAGCTTTTTAAAACAATTAATACTCAAGAAAACCACCAAGTCTTATGCATCAAACACTTTTGATTTACCAAGTCTTTAGCAAAAAAGCTTTTCACAAAGTCTTTAGTGCAATGCAAAAAACCACTTAAAAGACTTTTTCAAATAGTAAAAAGTGTTTAGAAAAGCTTGCATTGGAGATGCTCTTACTTTTCAAAGCTAACCTATGACTAGCTTATAAAACCAAATTGTAACTTTTTTGAAGATAAAAATTGACTTTACAAGAAGTCCAATAAGACATCGTCGGACAAGTGTAGATCATTATTAACAATGGAACAATTAGAATAAAACTATTTAATCTTCAAAATGTAAAAAAGTTGAGAGCTTGTATAAATTGACTAATCATCAAACTAGGAAGCAATCAACAAAATTATAGTAACATCAACTTATTTCAATCATATACATCAGGGTATTTTAGCAAGACAATGTTCTTCTCTTTGTTCCATGTGGGACTGAAAGTCTAAAACACGTTTTTAAAACTATATTTTGCAAAAGTTCAAGTGACACGACAACCGCCACCAGAGACAGAGACAAAGCCAGTAATTAATATTAGGGGGCTCAATTTTTTTTTCTTTCTAATACTGGCATACAATTTCTTGTCTTATAAATTGGATTGAATTTAAACTGCTACAGTACGAAAAGTGTTTGATGTTGCTGATTGCTACATATTATCATAAAACAAAAAACCTACTCCTAAGTATTCTGTAGCTAACTGTACATTGCAATAACTCAAGTGTTTGCCAAAGAATTAGACCAAAAACGTTTTAAAATTAAAAGAAAATAAAATCATTAAAAAAATAGTAAATGTTCACAGTTACCACACTTGGTATACTTTTACGTGAAAGGTGAACACTTTTTTCTGTTGGCCAATTTTGTGATGCGGATCTTGAAGTTGCATTTCGAAAAAACACTTGCTTTATTCGTAATTTAGAAGGTGTTGATCTACTTTCCGGATATAGAGACACAAATTTGTACACAATTTCTCTTGATGACATGCTGAAATCGTCTCCGATCTGTCTTCTATCCAAAGTGTCAAAGACTAAGAGTTGGTTATGGCACCGTCGATTATCTCATCTCAACTTCGGTACTTTGAACAAGCTTGCTAAAGACAGTCTTGCACGAGGATTTCCTAGACTTAAATTAAAGATCATTTGTGTTTAGCATGTGCATTAGAGAAAAGTAAGAAATCCTCTCATAAACCTGATACTCATTCTACCAAATGAAACTAAGGGGATGCTTGGTAAGATATTAGTCCTATTAGGATAAACTTCTCAAAAAAACAAAAATCTTTACTGGGTGTGGGACTCAAAGCTTACAAAAGAATTAAGCTAACACAAAAAGCTCGAGGGACATATTAATTACCTTCTATTAACAACGTAGTCAAATGTATTTATGTTCTTTTTACACATTGTTTTCTTTTCTTTTCATTGATGTCAAACTTTTAACACGCGCACAAGAACCAAGAGCCGTGGCCCTGGTACCAGGGGCGAGGTGGGCTGAGCCGCCCAGGGCATCAAAGTTTAGTAAGGGGCATCAAATTTTAAGTCTAAGTTTGCATTGATTAATAGAAAAAATACAAAAGATTTAGATTTTAAGGTTTCGATGGGAGAACAAAAAAAAAAGCTTAAGGAAAGAAGAGATGGCTTTTAGAGAGAGATAAAAAAAAATGAGATAGTAGGTGAGTGAGGTTGAGTCACGTGGGTGAGTTTTACTCAGATCAAAGTTTTATTCTACAAACAAACAAATGTATTTCAAAATTCTTCGCTACAATTTTATTTTTATCATTTCTAGAAAATGACCCATTACTCTTTTTCCTATTTAATCATAAATGAATGACAAGTATTTTCAACTATGTAATGTCATGCATTTTTTTTTTACGCGGCATGCGTTCAAAAATTATTTTGTGTTATTAACTAGTTTTTTATAATGTTAATATTTGAAATATATGGTATTTATCTTACTTCATATAAGAATATGCTTATATTAAATAATGACAATTTATTTTTTTATTGATTTTCAAATTTTTTTATTTTTAATTTTAAATATTCTTGTTTGTGTTATATAATACTTTGAAGTAAAATATACGAGTATATTGGTTTTTAAATGTATTTTCAATGTTATAGTTTTCATCAAGTGTTATATAACATAAACAATATATGTTAAAAATACAAGTTGAAGTACAAAGACTCAAAAATTAATAAGAAAAAAACCCTATTAATTTTAAGACAACGCATAAAAAAAGGATGACGAAATTGCAAGTACTTCATCTCATTATTCTGTAGACTGGAACACAACATTTGGTATCTACTGCTCTTAAGTCATCTCTCGCTGAGTAGCTTGAGACCTCTTGAGTTACTATCCCTCCCATTATTGCGCTACAACGCGTTCTTGATCTCAGATCTCTAATATCCGACTTCTCATGTGGTTTCGAAAGCAAGAGACGTACTCCCTAGACACTCGTGTCGCTCATATATCGCTTCATCTACATTTGATCGTAGACCAGTAATATTCTCATCCACCCTTTTCATGATCTTATCACGTAATAAATCTTACCTTACAGACAATGCTTAATCCTCAATCTATGTTAAGGCAGTGTTATTCGGCCTCGGTCTCTCTTCTGCACTGCGACAGGAGGTTCACGTTGAAACACGTGAAAGTCACGAGTACACTATGCTAACGCCTTCATCATTGGTACTCTTTCTATGCTCCTGATTGAGCCACCACACAACGCTTCATCCTGGCCAAATGGGCGATCACGAAGCAACGCCACCAAAACAAGAAACACCTTACCAAGTGCACTATCGTGATGCTCAAAACTGCTTCTTTTTTTCTTTTTTTTTTTTCCTTTCTTTCTGGGATATTCCGGCTCGGAGCGTCCTATCAAATCAATATTCTTAAGAAGTAAACCTCAACCTCTGCCCCTCATGGCATTGGATCTATAATGCGAGGACACAGTTTCCTTCTGTTTCTTCTTGCGGCCGCTACTTATTCGGGTGCCACGGCCGGGGCAGCCTCACAGAAAACATTCATTACAGCACTTTTTAAATCCTTATTATTTGTATTTCTATTCTTTTCAATTTATTGGTGTTTTCTTTCTCTTTTATCTTCTTCTATCTTAAACTTCTTACTCTGCTACTACTCTTTCTATCAACTTTTTTTTTTTTTTTTCCAATTTTTCAAGCACCATCAAAGACCTTCCATCCCCACCTACCCTTCATCTTTCTCTTGATCTTGTCGTCAAGGTTGGACGATACAGTCCTCCTTCTACCTGCTCAGAGGCCCGGCTGGATGAGATAATTGGCAGACACAAGGTTTCTACACAACAGAGTTATCAAACATCTAAGAGCCGTGAAACATTCTACTATATCCTGAGCTACACTGCTAATATAGTATAAAACTAATATCCTAGCTTAAAATATCTGGTTACATAAGACCATACATTAATCTTATTCCAACTAAGCGTTCAGTACACTTGGTAAACTTTATAGATGTGGACACGCTCCTTTTACAATTTAATCAACCACTTTCATCTACTCTACATAGACATCTACATCAGTCTTACACCTGTATACGTTTATCGTTTATTACGTTTAATTCAACTCATGTCTGTTCGTTAACCCTTTCATCTTTTACACGTTTTTACCCTTTTCACACCTTCTCTATCCTTTCTTTACTTTCAAGACTTTTTCTACACTTGACGTTCTCGTCTCTCGGTTTAGATTTAGTTACAGCATTTGAAAATTACAAATTTACCAGGTTTTAATTTTAAAATAATTTAACATTCAAAAAATATAAAACTACATATTTTATCAATCTATTAATTGAATTATATATATATAAATAATTGTATAATTAAAATAATCTTAAGAACACTCGCTCAATACACCATGATCCACGAGCCACAGCGCACCCGAACCCTAGATCACAAAACAAATGAAAACCTCACACAACCACAACACGAAGAAGCAATATATTTAGCGCAGAAACCTAGTCTAAAGAAACCCCCAACTCCACCCTACACGCCTGACCCGAAAATCACCGATGATTGGGGTAACTGAGTAATACACCGTATTTTTCTAATTTTCTCACCATCAACATACCTCCCATCAACCCGCCCACAAATACATATCCCAGATAAGCCCGACAAATACACTTCTGATAAAAACATCCAAAAAAAAAGTAAACCGTAGATCCTAGGCAAGGTAGACATGCGTACTGGTAACTAGGTTTACAAACAAAAGCAGTTTTTAACCTGTCCTCTAGTCTTCGTGTGATTAATCTAAACCAATGTATGGACATAACTATCATCATAAATTTCACTTTTTAAAAAAATTCTAATAATAAAACTCTTAAGTATAAAGTGGTAAGGGAAACCAAAAAGACTGAAACACTTAAATAAATGCTTTGGACTACCTCCTTTTTTTTCTTGCATTCTTAAAAAAAAAAACAACTTAAAAAAATAAAATTTTCTCTTTTTCACATCTCATCCATTTATCTATAGGTATTGATCCACAATATCTGCTAACCTAATGCTGCTACGTTTATTATCTAATTTTTTTTTTACAATTCATTTTTGCACTAAATGTATAAATTAACAACAAAAATAAACAAAACGTCACAAAAAAAAACAATGCATAAATACTATTAAAGACCCTCTTTATCAATATGACACCCTAGAATTATTAATTGGTGCAAAGATAATTTTAGATAACGAGAAAAAAAACCCAAAGATTCAACTAAAAAAGACTTCCGATATTGGGTGTAGTTCAACATATTTATATCTCTACATTAACATCATACCAAACTTAACTCTGTCCAAAACACAACACAAATCGAACAAACCGACAACCAACCCACCAACCCCCCACTCGACGCAACAAAAGCGCACCCACCCAAACTCTCCATACAAATCCCACAAAAAACAACCCCCACCCCCACCTAACACCACTCGAACTCTGCACAACCCACCAAATAATCCATCACCATCCCCAAAAACCATAATCTCACCCCAACCCTCATAACACCCACTAACACCCCGAACCCCACCCCCCCCCCCCACCCCACCCCCCCCCCCCCCCCCCCCCCCCCCGCCCCCCACTACCCCCATCAACCCCCACCCCCCCCAACCACACTAACCACTACACCCCACCCAATACCCCCCAATCACCCCACCCCACACACACCCTCCACCAAAACACACCTCACATCACCTCACCATATACCCCACCACACACTCACCACTGACCAGCACTCCAGCCCAAACCCCCACCGCCGCTAACCCACCCCAACACACCCCACCAACTCACGGATACCACCCCCAACTCAAATAATTAACAAACCCACTAACGAACCTATTATCATCCCTACCCAATCTTCCACTCACGCACCCACCCCACACTCCACCCACCCCAACGCCCCCCCCCCCCCCCCTACACCCCCCCCCAACCGCCGCCCGCCCCGCAAACCCCAACCCCGCCCCCCTAAACAGACACCAAACCCCGAAATAAATACACCCCCCCCCGACATATGTGCAGATCCCAACCTCCCCGAGTGCAACACCCTCCACTCTTCTAATACTAATCATATAAAATTCCTTAACTTCTCCTTCCCACTGCACAACCTATGGGTCCGGGCCACACTCACATTATGCGAATCTATATATCTAATACTATCCTTCTGATTCAGAAAAAAAATCACTACACAACCACAACTTGTAATAACCGAAAACGCCACGGTTTCTACCCATCTCTTCTTCACCACCCTCATCCCAACACCCCACACCCCATAAAGAATAATATCATTAAACGAATTAAAGAAATTTCATTCACCCCCATCCTCCCGTTTTTCTCCCTCCGACCCTTTCTCTCTTTGATCCCTTTGACAACAGCGGGAGCGAGACCCGCAAATCCCGTGTTGCGGTAATTCAAAAAAAAAACTATAAAAAACAAGAAAAAAAAAAGAAAAAACAAAAAAAATAAATAAAAAAAAAAAGAAAAAAAAAATAAAAAAAAAAAAAAAAAAAAAACTAACTACAAAAATAAAACCCTCCCTTTCATGACAAATCAAGTCTTCCCTCTTAGACTCTTAACTTACCAACAATAAAACAAAATCACATCTTTTTGAGAATGTACGAATCAAATCTCATTTCCAAAACTAACTACCAATCAAACTATCTTACGAATACAAATCTCCTTTTATCAACAATACCCTATAACACACAATCTACATCATAAGACTCCATTAACGATAACCCTCCATTCACCCCCCTCAACTCTGAATTTCACCGCTCGAATCGAATACGAAATCTGGTAACAACTTACCAACAAACTGACAAATTCAGCCATACATCTGAATCCTCATCATCAACTCTGCGATGTTAAATAACCTTCCAAATCTCAGTAAATTCCAAATATTCTATAACAACAAACTATCTAACAAGAAAACCAAAACAACCATTGTAAACCACCAACCTAAACAGAAAAAAAATCTTCAACATAAAATTCTTTAATTTCCCAAAAAACCATCTAATTACCCTCTAAACAGCAAAAACACCACAACCAAAATTTCTACTACCCTCTACTTCAACTATTTCTTTCATCAAAAAAACAAAACCCTTCCAACAAATACCTCCATATCCCTCTATAAATCAATAATAAAAACCAAACGTCTACCCAAAAAACAACCCCCCAACGCCATCCATAAATAATCAAAAATCATCAATATTCTAAACCACTAAAAAATCCATACAAAATGCAATATACCACGCATGATCAACTATAATCTTCCTAGAGCCAACTTTTTCCCCAGATATCTTTCTCTTTTTTAATTTTTTTATGTAAATAGGGGGCAGTTTATTTTCTCTCTATATTTTATCTTCAATTCATATAAACCCTCTTCGTTTTCTCTCTATATCTTCGACTATTTCTCCATATTATTTCTCTTTCCTTTTAATTATTTTTTCATTTTTATTTAATTTATTTCCATCAATAAGTTTACACTATAATTATCTTTCTCTTCCTTATTCCTTTCCGATCTGTTATTTTTTTACTATGTAAATACTTATAATATTTATTTAATTGCATTATTTTTTTAATTTACTATTTTTATATAATTTATATAATTTAATCATTTATTATTTTATATTAAATATATTTTTTGTTTTATCTTAATTTAAAATATTTCAAAATAATAGTAGCTAGTCTTGAATCTCTAAATTATTCTATTAACATTAACTAAGTTTAATTTTAAGATATATATCTCGAAATTCAAGGTCATTTTATATTACTTCTCCTTTCATGAGCTAGTATTTTTTTATTAGAGTTAATGTGTGTATATACTATTTTTTCTTAATATATTTATTAAGAGTTGGTCTTTATTTTTCTTTCTAAAATCTATCACATTTTAATAACTTAGTTTTTTTTAATTTTTAGTGCATTTAAATTTTTTAGGAAGACAAAATTTTTAACATAGAAACAAAATATACATATAAGTAGAAACATAAAAAAAATATATATTAAAAAGGAGGTGAGACACATGATACACTTATAAGTTCTTTTTTTTTTTTTTCCATTTTTTTATTTTTATTCCTTCTTTCTTTCTTTCATCATTCTACTATACATTTTATTACAATACATATTAATTTATTTTTTTACTATACCACACCATTTGTTTTACTTAAAATTTTAATATTTTTATTGGAGGGGGGTTTTTCTCATATTACCCTATTTTTAACTAACTAGTCTCTATAAAACACTAATCTATTTCTTTTGTTATTAAATCCTATTTGATACTTTATTCTTAATTATTAATTTATTTTATTTTAATTTTTTATAAAAATATTTCATATACACAAATATTTTATTTTTGTCTCTCCCAATTTCCACATTTTTTTTTTTCTTTTTTTTTAAATTCTTATTACTTACTATTTTTTTTTATTATTTAATATAAAAATCTTAATTACCTTTATCTTTATACTTTATTTTAAAAACATTATCTTAAAACATTACTTATATCTTTTTATTTATAATTTTTATGTTTATTTCATGTATTTTATTTTGTTTTTTTCCCTATCCTGCACCTTTGATGTATCATTTAAGCCCTTCTTCTTTTTGGACTCGCTTTTAATATTATTTAGATTTCTATTCTTTATTTATTTTTTTTCTATAATAATAAAAGTTAGGATTTTTTTTTTTTCACAGTTGTTTTTGTGTAGTATTGTGATTTTTTTAGTTGATTGTAGTGTAATACACACGATGAAATGTGAATATTTCTTTATTTCATTATCTATCAATTACCTAACCTTTCAACATTACTAATAAATATATCAACCCTCACCATATTATATATTTCATTTAAATACCCAATATCACTTCATCCTACATTTCTATACATATACTTGAATCATTCCCTATTACCATATTAACCTCTTTACCTCTTTTTCTACATTCAATATTACAAACATATCTCATCTTTACTTTTTCATTATCTTCTCCTCACAACCTTAAAATAATATCTTTTATTTCACTTCTTAACCCATTTACTATTTTTCTTTCTCATACTTTCTCTTCTTTTTTTTCACACTTTCTCCCGAGATAACTCATTAATTTTTATTTATACAGTTAAGTCTATAAAACATGCAAAAACCAAAAAATTTATTTTTCTCAAATTTATATTTATCTTACGCACAACAAACAAAAAAGAAACCCAAAAGTTTAATTTTATAATATCATCCTAAGGACAAGCACAGCATCCAAAAACCCAACACCCACAAAACCAACACCCAATCCCCCACAAAAAACAACAACAAAAAACCAACCCACACAACAGCAACAGCCACAGCCCCCCCCACCCCAAAACCACATCTAACCACACCACCACCCGACAAACCCCACCACAAGACAACGACAAACAAATACCCCACAAGAAAAAACCCCAAAACCCCGAACCACACCCAAACAACCCCCCACCCCACCACCACACCAACAACAAACACAACAAACCACCCAACAACAACACCACCCAACACACACCCACCCACCAACCCACACCCCCACCAACCACACCCCTACACCAAACAAACAACCCCCACACAACACCTCCCAACCCCACAAACCAACCACACAACAAAACCCACAAAACCCACAAATCCAACACCCACCCACCACACAGCCCCCGACCAAACGAAACAATCATCCCACATAAAAGGTCACGTCCCTCCAAACCTACTAAAACCATACAACATAACAACTCCGTTGCAATAATAAAAAAACCAAAAAACCAAAAAAAACATAAAACCACACAAATACTCCCTACTACCCCATCCACAAAACAAACAAAAACCAAACATATAAAACACCCCACCTCACAAACAAACCAAAAAACACATTAACACGGAAAAACAAAAACCCCCAAAACCAAACCCACACAAAAACGCAAAAAACGAATAGACAAGAAGCCCCAAACACCAACTTACCCACCACAAACCCGCCGAAAACAGAAAGCTCAACACCCCTCTCAATCATAAAAAACCCACAAACAGGAGACTAAACCAAATCACCAGAACCATACAACACGAAATAACAAACCAACACCCCCAGACACAAAACCCCAACCCAAAATTCAAATAAACATTCCGCCTACCAACAGCGCCCTAACAAAACACCCAAAACCATGAAAACGCCCCAACAAACCGCTGCAGAAAACACCAAACAACCACAAGCCCCCGTAAAAAAAACCAACAAAAAAACACCCACAAAAAAAAACAACTAACAACCAAAACAGACTAAAAACAAGCAAAGCCCCTAAACAAAACCCAAAAAAACCCAAAAACCCCCGAACCCCCAAAACACAAATAAACACACACCGCCCCAAAACCCACAAAGACAATCCTCCAAACCACATAACCCCAAAAACCAAAAAACTCAACCACACAACACGATAAATAACAAATTCCCAAGCATAAAATCAACCAATCCACACCAATATAAAAAACCAAAACGACCACCTAAAAAAAAAAAAGAAACACCAAAATAATACCACGAAACAACCAAACCATAACCCCCCGACAACAACAAACACCCATAAGCAAAAACAACCCCCCCCATCTAATACACCCCCCCGCCCCCCCCCCTACATAAAACCCAACAAAAACAGCAACCCCGCCCACCCCTCCCCCCCACCCCCCCCCCCCCACACAACCCAACTCAAATACACAAGACACCCCACCACCTCTCCCACCCCACACCCCTAAAAAAAACCCCCCCACCCCAAAACCTCAAACACAACTCCCAACAATCGAACTACCAACCCCCCACCCAACGAAAACCCCCAAACCCTCACAACAACAACGCCCTCCCCAACCCCCCCCCCTACCACCACCCCAACAAAACCATACCCCCACTCGATCCTTACCACCCCAAAAAAAAACACCCAAAAAAAAAACCCGCCCTAACCACAACCCCAAACACCCCCCACAAAACCACCAGAACCACCCCCCCAAAACAACAAACCAACACAAACCACTACCCACCGCAACATAAAAATCAACAAACACAACCAAAAACCAAATCTAACAAAACAAAACCACAAACCACAACCACCCAGCCCAATATAACCCCAACTTACCCCACCCACATCCCCACCCACCAACACAAGACCCAGAACAAAAACAGTACATACAAATAACAACCACAACTTAACAACTACACACACCCCTCTCACAACAAAACCCCCACGCCGCTAATCAAATATATATACCACACAAACTCCTCAAATACCAACAAACACACCCAACCACCCAAAACCAAAAAACCAACCACACCCCCCCAACCCACACCCAAAAAACCCCAACCACACCCTACAACCAACATAAACATCGAAACCAGTGGCCCCACACATACCCCAACCACAACCCGCCACCCACACCTAAACACCCACCCCCACAAACGACCAACTGACCACCCCACCCTCCCACTACACCACCCACCAACACCAAAGATACCCCACCAACCCTGCCCCCCCGATCCTAAAACCCAACCAAACCACTCTCCCCCAAACAACAAACCCACCCCCCCAACAACACACAACCCAACCCCACCCCCACTCCCCAACCCCCCACATCGCCACCACCCCACCACCCCAAACCCCTAAAGTCCCACCCCCCTCCCCCCAACCACCCCGACAAACACCAAAACCCCAAACCCCCCCCACACCCTCAACCCCCCCCCAACCCACACCACACCCCTACAACACCCCCCCCCCCAACCCCCACCCCCACCCCACCACAACAACCCCACCCCCCACCCCAGCCCACCACCAACCCCCCCGCCCACACAACCCCCCACCCACCCACCCCCACCCCCAGACACCCCCCCCCCCCCCCCAAAACCCCCAACAAACACAACACCATAAACATAATCCCAAAAATACAATCCCCACAAAATCCTTAAACAAAAACACTTAAAAAAATTATAACACACAACATCTACAAAATAATAAACTTTATTTCACACAACAGCACATGTATTTGTGTGATGTCAAATCTGTTAATAATATATCATATATCGAACAGAGAGATCTATACACAGGTGGGGTTGTCTTTTAGACTAATTCCACTTTGTGTTGAGGGTTAGCTATATGTTGTCCATCTGGTCCGTCTTCAATACCTACGTAAATAGTGGTATTTGGGGTGGGGATAACCTGAAGGCGGGGATGGACGGGGGGGGAGGCTTCGCCGGGGGGGGGGCGGGTTCTGCGGCCCCGCTTTCGTTTGGGGGATAAGCGTCTGGGGGGGGCCGGGGGAAGGGCCCACTTCTTCTTTCCCACTAGATCCGTTTCCCACCGGTCGGACTGGGGTGACCGCGGGGGCCCGGCCCCTCGCGGGGGGGGGGTCCGGGGGAGGGATTCGTTAGGTTGGTGGGCGGTTCGGCGGGTGCCCGGGACACTCCCCCCCCCCGTCCCCACCCCTAGACCCCCCAATAGCTTATAGCAAAATAATAAACGAATACAAAAATAACCTAGTCCCCAAACCCCAGACCCAGACTTAAACCACCCCCTTCCCCAATTCCCCACCTCACAAACCACCAGGAAACACCCTCCATTAATGCCACACCTGGCCCACCACACCTCTACTCTACGCCCAAACAACACCCCATCTCGGCCTATTCCCTCAACCCTCTAAACTCTCCCGTTATTCACCTCCAAAAACACATCACCTTAAACAACAAACTCTCTTCACCCTGTCCGCTTGAACCCGGGTTGACTAACAAACTACTCTACTACCCATTCTTCTCTCCTTCCAAACCAACACTCTTCCGCCTCTTCTACTTAACACCAACAAACTCCTTTTCCGGGCTCTCACTTAACATAGCCCCTGTCCCTCTTGCTCTGACTCAGCACACTCACCAACCTGCATCCACACTCCCCTCAACCAATTCACAACACAACCCCACCTCTCCTTTAAAACCATGTCTTCACCTCCCTATCCAGGACAAAATCGTCTACTGAGATGTTTAAACCCTTATGAGATAGTATCCCGTTTGCTTACAAAGGGCATTTTTCGGCTGTCTCGCCTAGGGTAGCATGAAAGTCAGGACCGGCCCTGCGCACAACTCATCCTAGCTAAAGAAAAAATATCAAGAAAATCTGGTTACAAGATACATATCGTTTACTTTCGGTTTAGTTTTAAGTTAAAGATTGAAAATACAGGTTTATCACAAGCAATGATCAAATGATACTAACAAGTATTAGTGAGAACTGGCTAAAGTATAAAGAACAAACCGAAGATGGGTAAGTTATAAAGTTTTTCAAATGAACACTCAATTAATAGACAGATAGACAGATATCTGTTAAAAAAATAGTATAAGACATGTACTGGTTACAAAAAGTTACCGACTTGTATTAATTAACCAATGTATGGACATAACTCATCATAAATCTTTTACTTAGTAAAGGAAAACAAAAAGTAAGGACTTTTGCATTTAAAAAAAAAATTTCCTTATTAGGTATGATGCTTCTAATTTTTTTATTATTTTTGAATATATGTTTAAATAAAAAGCTTAAATATTTATAAAATTGACATTATTTTGGTGGAGAAATTTAATAGAGAAAAAAAACACATAACAATATATGTGTCAAATTTATAAAAACAAAAACTTAAAAAAAGAGAAGATAATTAATAAAACTTTAGCTGTTTAATTTTAAATAAATTATATAGAGTTAGTGTAAATTTATAAAATTACAAATTTTATTATAACTTAAAAAAAAACAATTAACCCCTTAAACTTCATTACTTGTTAAAACTGAAAAATATAAAAATTATTAGATTATATATCTACATTATATATATTATTCTATACTATCTAATTATATATATATATTATATAATATATATATTATATATATATTAAAAAAGTATTAATGTACAACCGAGTGCGTGCACGAGGATTTAACAACTAGTTTATATATGGTAGAGTTGTGGCCCAATACATAGACTATATAATACTTGGTATCAACTTGTACGAAAAGTGTTCCACAATATATATAAAAAACGAATAGCTCAATGTTTCTTTCTCTGGACTCAAGTGGGATTAAAAAAACTTCATACAAGTTACTAAAAAAATAATATTTGATGGTGTAATCTAATACTAATAAAACACAGTAATATTAACTTTCGATGTAAATAAAACATGTTACTCAGTAAATAATTTAAACCATTGTAAAAATTAACTAAATATTAATTTAGTTTCAGTTTTACTTATAGCATTAAATATTACAAATTGCCAAAACGTCAACTTGTGCGTGTGATTTGTTGTTTATGTTAGTGACAATACACTCTTTCACTCGCGCAACATTTTTAAAATGCTTACGAGGTTCGGTACGGTGGGCTGTTGTTGTGGCGCCATCACCAGCCCAAGAATCTCCGGCGTCGACTGTACCGTGGCTGTCGCAATCGGCTGTCGCGCCGGGATGAACAACCCACCCCATAGTCCTTCTTTTGAAATTATAGTTCTTATAAAACGGATAGGGGGCATTTTATGACCGTTTTTGGTAATTAAATACCCACTTTTTTCAAATTGTTACTCTTTAAAAATCATATAAATACCACCTTATTCTACCAAACTTTACACACTCATCAACTATAATTTATAACACATTATTTCCTACATCTTATATTTTTTTTCTCTCAAAATGAATCCCGACAATCTATGGATAATCGGTATGCTCAACGACCTCGAAAACCAGATTTTTGGCTCGTCTTCAGCTAATCCCAACACCCATATGCCTTACTATCCCAACTGTAACCCGTATTCAAATTCAATTTCAATAATGGCAACTTCAACAACAAATGCAATATACCAATATTTTCAACAATAATCCAGTAATTCCCAACAATCCCACCAACAATCAGACCAACAATCCCACCAACCACAAGACGAAGAAGACGAGATGGTCCCTACTTCGTCGTCTAAGAAAAAGGTTACACGGGAAAACGTATCAAGAAAATGACTAAGAGAACCGTTGAACCAGAACCGAAACCGCAAGCTGAAGTCGAACCCGTCAAGCTCTAAAATTTTTGGAGCCAAGACGAGGAGTTGCTTTTGGTGAAATGTTTCGTACAAATATCCGAAGATCCAAAAATCGGTTCGGATAAAAAACATGATACGTTTTGGTACCACCCTTTCATCCATAATAGAATTCTTTAAAATAGGTTTAGTAGATGCAAATACTTGCCTCAAAGTTGCATTAGCTTTGAATTCCATGCACGCTTTCGCATTCTCAAATTGGATCCACATCTATAAACCACCAATATGATGGACTTTCAGGTTAATGAACCCTTCATTCCTGCATATTCGGTGTATGTTAATCATGGAACCCACGTCTTTAACCTTAACCATGCCATCTTTCATTGTATCATCAACTCGAATCAAATCTAATTCTGTCATATTCAAAATTTTTTACTAGATAGTTTTGAATCCCCCTTAGAAGGATCCATACCATGCACTACGGATGCGTTCGAACGCGAAGAGTTAACATGAGCAAAATGCTTAACCGAATGATTATCATATTATACCTCTTGTTTTCGGGTGTTGTTGTGTACTTCTGCTGCACCTTTACTAGCCACATGCCGAGCATTGAAACGTTGGTATCTTGCTACCGTCGCATACACGTGGTGATTTCCAATCCAAGTGCTTGCTAGGGACTTATCAAGCAATTCATCATTCTCGACACCCATAAAACGAACAAAACCGAATCGTTTTCCCATCTTTGATGGTGTATTCGCGATATAAGAATCAACAATACGACCCTATCGTTCACATGCTCTCCATAAACCTCGAGCATCAATGTAATCCGGGAAATTTGTTATGTAAAATTCTGATGCGATCTTCTCCAAGTTCTTACCGTAAGGATTGTCAATACGTTTTTCCGATTGTTTGTTGTTACCACGAAATACCCAGGTCCATCCATGTTATATATATTAGTATACATATTAGATAGTATAGGGAGTAAAGTGAAAGTATAGCCCAAGTAGGAGATTTATGTCACTTCACAACTCTATATATACAATTGGAAGTTGTCAAACGATGTAGAGTAAAAGGTATTCAAAAGTCGATTGTTTTCTCCTTTGTAGCAGCTTGGTTCGACTCTTTTGAGGGTACTTGGTTTTCTTCCCCCCTCATCTCTACAAGAAAGAGGTGAGGGGGGAGGGGTCTTTTTTTTTTGAACGGCAAATTGAAATTAATAAAAAAACTAGCAAGAAGCTAGAAAATTACAAGGATATGGATTTAGGACATTTCATCCAGGAAATCCAATCAATATTGATTTTACATCTATTGGAACACCAAGTAAAAGAGTACGAAACAATATCATCAAAAAGAAGCTCCATACGCGGATGAGAAGTCCTAAAAGCACTTGGTTCGGAAATTCTAAATCATCCCACCACATAACATAAAAGACCCCTTCTAGCATTTCCTTTTGAGCTTTAGAAAACCGAGTAGTTTTGAACCAAGCAATCCATTCTTCGTAACAAGAAAAATCTGGAATATCAATTTCCCACCATCGAGCAATTTTACGCCATAAAGTCCGAGCTAAATTACAAGAGTAGAAAAGATGCGAGCATGATTCTCCAGCTAAACCACAATTTGGGCATATAATCATGAAGGAATATCAATCCCACAAGTGAAAGGTTAAGTCACGTGGAGCATATTCCCCAAAACAAACTTTCCAACTCTAAAATATTTACCTTATTGGAACACTTTCACCCATCTAGTAACGTCACCAACAAAAGGTAAAAGAATATCATCAATAAATGTTCTAGCCGAGTGAACAGAAAACTCACCAGAAGATCCAAGAAGCCATGCCCATCGATCATTGGAAGGAGATAAAGATATAGACCCAACAAGTTCAACTAGATGGTGAAGCTGCTCTTCTTCCACCCCTCCACGGGGGTTTCTACGAAAAGAAGCAACAAACGAAGCATCAATGAGTTTATCTGCAACCGTAATACCTTTTTTGAGCTCCAACGCATATAAACGAGGAAAAGATCTGCTAAGGGGGACATCATTAATCCAACAATCTTCCCAAAAGAGAGTGTTCGCACCGTTTCCCACTTTCTTTTTCAAAAGCGCAAGAAGGTTAATACCTTTTGCGGACAAAGAATTGAGCTCTTTCAAGATACAATTCCAAGGGGATAAACTGGAAACCGAACCTGTGTGAACAAAAGGAGAACGATTGCCATATAAAACAGCAATAAGACGATGCCAAAGGGAGATGCATACCTGCGAACAGAAATCACCAAACCCACTTAAATAATAAGTTGATCTATTAATCAGCAAAGAAGCTGACACACTAGCCCTCCTTTTTGTTTAGAAGCCAAAATTTTGTTCCAACTAATCATAGAGAATCTCTTTTCATTTATATCGGCACCATTAAAAAATTTTCTGCGAAGGGATTCCAAGTCACGAAGAACACCCAAAGGAGCTTTATAAAGCGACATATGATAAAGAGGCAAGGACGAATGACAGACTTGATATAACGTACGACGTCCACCAATGGAAAGAGTCTTAATTTTCCATTTTGATAATCGTTAGAAACCGTTACCAATTATCTCATCCCCAACCTTTTCTCCTAGAAGAGACATCCCAACCATGACACAGATAAGAGAACGGAGTGGAAAAAGTATAACACCCAAAAATAAAAAAATGTTAGCTGCCGCAAGAAACTTCCTCATTAGAAGACTCCAATGCCATGAGTTTACGTCTTAAAGAATATTGTGATTGAAGACCGAACCAAAAAGAAGCATTTGAGCATACGAACTAATGGTAAGTGATGTTTGCTCTATCCCCATTTGCCAATGAAGACTGCCGTCATCAGCCATAGAAAAGATGAATCGCGTCAACGAATCATCAAATCGGATACCCTTAACAAAGATCAGCAATATAATGATATTAGTGAAAGAAAAGAATGCAAACTTTCCATAACAAGAGAACAAATAAGGAGATAAGGGGTCTCCTGTGCTTCAAAACCCTTTGTGGAACTTAAATTCAGCGGTCGGACTACCATTAACAAGAATAGATCCCATAGCAGACGAAAGACATCCTTGAATCCATCCTCTCCATTTAATGCCAAACCCAAAGTTTCTTAAAATAATATCTAAGAAGTCCCATCTCACAGAATCAAAAGCCTTTTCATAATCCACATTAAAAATCAATGGCTTTCGATTTATGAGCTTTGCACCAAGAAATAAGCTCATTTAAGATGAAAGGACCGTCAAGAATTTGACGGTTGGATACAAAAGCAGATTGAACATCACTAATAAGCTCAGATATTACCATCTTAAGACGATTAGCCAAAATCTTAGAAACGATCTTGTAAAAACACCCAATGAGACTAATTGGCCTGTAATCTTTAACAAACTTCATCATGTTTTTCTTAGGGATTAGAGGCAATGAAGGAGGAATTATATCCAGGAGGGAACTATACATGAGATGAAAACTCACGGACGCGCATTAACACAATCAAATCTTACGAATATCCCAAAAAGTACAAAAAAAAAAAAATAAAGAAAGTAAAAAAAAGAAAAAAAATAGGGGGGGAATAAAATCAAATGAGAAACCGTCCGGACCTGGCGATTTATTGGTTCCGCAATCCCAAACCGCTTTCTTGATCTCATCAAACGTAACATCACACTCTAAGTCATCCACCTGCTCAGAAGAAAGCTTTTTGAACAAAAAAAAAAAAAAATACAATCAATCAATACAAGGACCCAGAAGACTCTCAAAATCGATTGGGCAAAGTGCATGAGAAATTCGTTTTTAACCTGCAAGGTTACGTCAATCCAATCTCCATCTATGAGAACACCACGAATAGCAAGTTGCGATCTTTTCTTATTAATTATCCCATGAAAATATTTGGAATTTTCATCGCCTTCAATGGCCCATCTCACCTTTGCTTTCTGAGCTAAGTCTAAAGAGTGACTTTTGTTAAAATTATGAAGCTCTTTAAGAGAGAAATCCATTCAGTGACTACTCCTCGTTGCAAAGCCATATCGAATAACTTGTCAAGATCAGACAACCGAGCTTTGATAGAAAAGCAAGTATCATTAGAGCGTTTTATATCATCTTTACACCACTCTATTCTTTTCATTGTTCTTAATAAATGATAGTTGAGAGCATCGTGTGTGTGGTTTTACTTTTCTAGTCCATATAACGTTTGTGTGTGTGTCAAGTACGTCACAAGGTCGTTTCCGTATTCTAGATTCCAAGGTTGTTGGTCGTTATTCCAACAAGTGGTATCAAGAGCTCGGGTTCGAGGGTTCTTTGGATTCTAGGTCGACTGGTGTGAGGTCGTCATTTGCGATTAAGTTTTGGGCAGTAATGAGGGTACTCGGTTTTGAGGGTCTTTCAAAACTGGTTGTTCGACACAAGGCTTTCTTTGAGGTTTAGGTTTAAACTTCAAAAGGTGTCGGGATTGCTGGAAGCTTGCGTTGCAAAGACACAAGGTTATTCAAGCAACGGGTTGTTATTGGTTTGGTGGTTTGTTCGAATCAGAAGGTCAACACAAGGTGTATCTTTTGGGACTTTCGGTTTTATAGTTCCAAAAGGTGTCGTGGTTGCTTGTTCTACACAAAGGTTATACGTTGACTGGTAAAGGGTCTTGAAGCTTCGGGTTTTTGTCGAGGTTCTTGCGACAAGGAGAGGCATCAAGGAGCTGTTTTGGTTTTCGTTTATAAGAAGATCAAGGCTTGTCGGGTTTTGCGAGGGTTACTTGGGTTTAAAGTAACCAGTTTCTTGCAAGGTTGTTTATCGACAAGGGTTTTGTTTTTGTCGAAGTTTGTACAGGTATTGGTTTAAATTTTCTTTTAAATGAGGAGGACGCCACAATTATTCTTTTAACTTCGGTAAGTTGTTAACTGAAAGCGTTAAAGAAAATGGCGGTGATCTATTTTTGCATACAAACTGTATATGGACAAAAGCATTAATACTTCAAAGGTTGTTTTGAATATTAATTAGTCTTTCCTTGGCAGGAAACATTGTTACAAAAGCAAGATTAAAAGATTAGTTATTTAATTATATTAATAAAACACAAAGTTACTTTGAAGGATATTTTGCACACGAGTACTTTGTTTAGTTCGGTGGTGTGAGGTTTTTATCACATGGTTATCAGAATAAACAAAGGGTAGAAGAAAATAAAGTCCAAGACTTGTCGAGGTTGCAAGATTTCTTAGGTTACAAGAAATTGTTTTGCAAAAATAAAGTACGACAAGGGTTACTTCAAAAAGCGTCGGGTACTTTCTTGAATCAAGGGTTGTCGATTTAACTGGATGGTCTGATTTCCAAGGTTCAATCGATATTTGATTAAGAAGGGGTTTGTTTTTGAAGGGTTTCTTGGTTTGATCGATTTCTAAGAAGGTTTATTCTTAGGGTTATATCGATAAAACAAGGGGTTTTTACAAACGGGTTACTTTGCTAGATCGTGTTTTGTGTAGGTAAATTCACAAAAGGTTAAACGGTTAGTAAAGGGTTAAAATAATGATGACGGGTACCGAGTTTGACATCGAGAAATTCGATGAGAAGAATGACTTCGGGTTATGACAGGTAAGGATGAAGGCTTTGCTGGAACAGCAAGGATTTGCTGCTGGAGGAGTTACCTGCAGCCATAATTGTGGCATACGATAACGTCATTCGAAAAAAGGATTCCAGCGCATTGATCTTGTGTTTGGGTGATTGGGTCTTACGGGAGATTACCAAGGAGACGACTGCAACGGGGTTTGGAAAAATATAGAGACTTTATACATGACAAAGTCTTTAGCTAATCGTTTGTACTTGAAGAAGTTATATACTTTTCACATGCATCCGATTAAGAGTCAGTCTGAATATATTGATGAGTTTCACAGGCTGACAGGTAACTTAATGGCTATAGATACTGCTATAACGGATGAGGATCAGGCATTTTTATTACTCACATCTTTACCATCGTCTTACGATAATCTCGTGGAGACTTTGCTATATGGTCGTGATACTTTGAAGCTAGAAGACGTGCTCACGACACTTAATTCTAGGGAAATTTAGAAGATGACGGAAGCAAAGGGTGATGGTGGTGAAGGGTTGTATGTGAGGAGGAGATCTGGTCAGAGGGACATGGAGCAGGGTATATATAGTGCGTGGTCAAAGTCACAGGGAAGAAGCAGCGGACTCAGGTGTTATATATGTCAGTCTGAGGAGCATTTGAAGATGGATTATCCCAGGTATAATCACAAGAAATCTCAAGGTTTTGTCAAGAATGATCAGGTTTCTGTAATGAAGCTGATGGGTATGATAACGCTAATGTTATGATGGCTATGAGTGTTGAAGAACTATTGGATTGTATCATGGATTCAGGGGGATCATACCATATAACATACAGGAGAGGGTTATACCATATGACATACTTGAGAGATTACTTGGTTAATTTTGGAGAGTATGACGGTGATAATATACTGCTTTGTGATGGCAGAGAATGTCGTGTATGGGAGACGGGTAAGGTTCAAGTATAGATGAGGTATGGGTCAAGTTTCGTGTTGGACAACGTTAGGTATGTTTTCGGAATTAAGGTGAAACTTGATATCGCTGAGCACTCTTGAAAAGGAGGGTTTTACCATGAAGATCCAGTCGGGCAAGATCAAGGTTATAAAGAGTTCACTGGTGGTATTATCAGGAACAAGAAGAGCTAATTGCGTATATATCCTAGATGGTTAGGTAGTGACTAGGAAGACATTGAAGGGTAGAAAGCAGTTAGGAGAATATCAGACTGGGTGAAAGATCAAGACGGGTAATGTTCTTGATTTTTATAATCAGAAGTCTACACAACAATGTACAAAGAGTGGGGTCGCTAAACATTTGGGTGTTGCAGTTATATAGTAGCAGAATGGGTTGGTTAAGGAAACGAACGTGACACTCTTGGCTCTGGTCTGTCCAAGGTTCTTTGGGCAGAGGATACAACCATGTCTACATATTTAGTGAACAAGGTCTCCATCATCAGCGATTGGATTTAAGACGCCTATAGACATGTTAGGGTTTTTTTATTGGCTTGCTAGTATTAAGCAAGAGATGCTTGAACCGGTTAAGGTCAAGTGCATATTCCTGGGATACCATAAACGTATAGTGGGCAATAAAGCTTTGGAGGTTAGATGACGTTACTTCAAAGGTAGTGCTTTACAGGAATATGGGTTTCAATGTGAGTGGGGAATACAAGAAAACTTTCATTGGTTCTGGTGTAGGTATGGGTTCAGTGCAGGTGTTGCAAGGAGTTGAGTTTGAGGTGGAAACACAGGAGGATCATACATTTGAGGTGGAACCTCATGGGAATGTTTTGTCATGTAGCTAGTTCACAAGAAGTACAAACTCAAGATTTGATATAATATCATTCCGCACGTGATAGGGAGCAACACTCAACACATGAACTATTCTGTAACGACCCACTCCGGAAAGGAGGCCGAAACGTCATAATCATGGTGTCATATCAAAGTACACATGAGAGAATCATTGACTTTAAGTATTACAGTTGCTTGTGAGGTGTTCCAAGTGGAAGGCTGGATTGAAAGATGATATGGATGCTCGGTCAGATGTGTATGTGCTTAGCGACGGTTGCAAGAAATGCAGTGACGACAGTGATGTCTATTACTGGGAGTATACACCAGGTATGTTCATACATCTATTTCTCTATATAGATGTTATGGTTTTTCTTGTGGATGCAAGGCTGAGATCTTAGCTATCAAGGGTTTGTTGGATAAAGCAAAGGGAAATGTACTAGGTATAGTGATCGTCAAGGATCAAAGTGGTAATACTCCGAGGGTGTCACGGTCTAGGTCCTACAACGGGAAGTTGGTACAGACTTTGTCGGAGGGACACTCCATACTGTCATTGAAGGGTAGTCTATCAGGGGACTATGATGTGGAAAAGAATGGTAAGTGGTCATGTATATATGCGATTGGAAGCCAGGAGTATCAGAAGGTCTGCACGAGACTTGACATAGCATTGGCAGATGTGGGTATGTTGGATAAGTTTGATCGTGGATTACAGACAGACGTACAGGTTTTTGTGGATTTTGACTACACCATGGGAAGATCGATCACTGTCCATGGGTAGATCAATCACAAGGTACGGGTTTATGATACAAGGATGTGCAGGAAGCTGAGAAGCTATGATGCTGCACATGATGGTTTTGTCGCCAACTGAAGCGGGGTATGTGACACTTACGGAGGCTGCAAAGGAGGCTATTACACTAAAGAGACTTGCAATAGAGTCAGGATTCGAGCTAAAGATAGTAGCGGGTATTGCTACAGGTGCCTTGTCAAAGGCTATCCCTGGTCTGAGGTTCCAGCATAGATTGAAGTTGCTGCGTATCAAAGATTTCTAATATGATACTAAGGTGGAAATTGTTATACATATTAGTATTCATATTAGATAGTATAAGGAGTAAAGTGAAAGTATAGCCCAAGTAGGAGATTTCTGTCGGGTCACAACTCTATATATACAATTAGAAGTTGTCAAATGATGTAGAGCAAAAGGTATTCAAAAGTCGATTGGTTTCTCCTTTGTAGCAGCTTGGTTTGACTTTTTTTAGGGTTGGTTTTCTTCCCTCCTCATCTCTACAAGAAAGAGGTGACGGGGGGAGGGGTCTTTGTACCGTATGATTCTTTTCATTGTTCTTAATAAACGATAGTTAAGAGCATCGTGTGTGTGGTTTTACTTTTCTAGTCGATATAACGTTTGTGTATGTGTGTGTGTCAAGTACGTCACAAGGTCGTTTCTGTATTCTAGATTCCAAGGTTGTTGGTCGTTATTCCAACAATATTAATTAAAAAAAAATACACTTTGTATTCAAAAATACACATTGTGCATCAAATGTCGAACCGGAGTCACGATCGATCTCGCAAGTTATAATTATTTACCGCAATACCCCGTTGTTATACGCGAAAATCCGTCTTGTAAAAAAATAAATCAATGTTTGATATGTGAACGAACGTAAATAAAAAATTATATTAGATATACTAAGTGTGCGTTTGGTTTGTCCATGGATTCATATTAAGATTAAGATTTGGATTTAAATTTGGATTTAGGTTTGGGTTTTGAAGATAATATTAAAGTAAAATATATTATAAATTCAATTATTGTTTATTACTTTAAGAGTTAATTGCATTTTTGGTCCCTGTGGTATGGCCAAATTACAAATTTGGGACCCAAACTTTTGAAATTGCAGTGATGGTCCATATTTTAAAGTTTCCGTTGCAAATTTAGTCCCCGGCCAAAGTTAAATGACTAAAATACCCTTATCCTTTTCATTTTTTATTTTCTATTTTCTGTTGTGTTTTCTTTTTTTTCTTTTAATATTAACAAGAGTAAATTGCATTTTTGGTCAATGTGGTTTAGCTAAATTGCAGGTTTAGTCCTCAACAAAAAAAAAAATTTCTTCAAGATCTATCATACGTAAATTTTGTAAAATTTTTTACATTCTTTACATAAAGAATTTTTAAAAAATTTACAAAATCTTTAAAAAAAAATTCGTACTTTTAAAAATCTTAATTCTTTAAAAAAAATTAATTTTTTCATACCTTTAAATTTTTTTTCTTCAAGATCTATCATCATCCCACAACTCGTTTTTATTGGGTAAAAGTCATAAAAAAACCCACGTACTTTTAAATTTGTCCCGACTTAACACACGTACTATTTTTCGTCCTGTCTAGAACAACGTACATTTAAATTTTTTACGAAAGATAACGTAAAAAAGTATTTTTTTTAAATATAAAAAAACGAAAAAAGATTTAAATTTATTTAAAAAAAATAAAGATTTTAAAAAGTATGAATGTTTTTTAAAAATGTTTTAACTTTTGTAACGAATAACAACGTAAATTATAATTTTTTAAAAATTTAAAAAGTACGAAAAAGTAATTTAAAAAAAATTAAGATTTTTAAAAGTACGCATTTTTTTTAAAATTTTGTAAAAAAAATTTAAATTTATTTTTTTAATTTCTTCAACTTTTTTAACGAATAACAACATAAATTATATTTTTTTTTAATTTTAAAAGTACGAAAAAAATTAATTTTTTAAAAAAATTAAGATTTTTAAAAGTACGGAATGTTTTTTAAATTGTGTAAATTTTTTTTTAATTATTTACGTAAAGAATTTATTTTTTTTTACAAAATTAGATCTTGAAGAAAAAAGAAATTTTTTATTGGGGACTAAACCTGCAATTTGGCCAAACCACAGGGACAAAAAATGCAATTTACTCTTGTTAATATTAAAAGAAAAAAAAGAAAACACGACAGAAAATAGAAAATGAAAAGGATAAGGGTATTTTAGTCATTTAACTTTGGCCGGGGACCAAATTTACAACGAAAACTTAAAAATAAAGACTAACACTGCAATTTTAAAAGTTAGGGTCCGCCATACTAAAGGGACCAAAAATGCAATTAACTCTTGCTTTAATTGATGTAAGGTTTGAATCCTAATTTACTAATATAAAATGGGACACAAATACGAATAATGTGGTAGAGATAAATGCTTGGAAACATATTACGTGAAGTCATGTATGATTACGGTCCTATTCCTTTTCGATTCTATCGTTACTGGCTGGAAGTTGATGGTTTTGACAAGTTGGTTAGGGATTCTTGGAACGTGGCTCCTGTTAACAAGAAAAATGCCATCCGAAACTTCATGGGTAAACTTAAATTTCTTAAAGACCGTATTCGGAGCTGGCTCTCTATTCATAGGTCAAATTCGCGAAGTGAGATCTATTTCCTTAAAGAGGAGTTGCGGTATTGTGATGAGGTTATTGATAAGGGAGATTGCTCGAATGAGGTGGTCCATAAACGTACGGAGATTCTCAACAAGATTCATCAGGTAAATAATATTCAAGCTTCGGAAATTGCTCAAAAAGCCAAGATTAAATGGGCAATCGAGGGAGATGAAAATGTGAAGTTTTTTCATGGTATGCTAAACAAGAAGCGCAATCAATCTAATATTCGGGGTATTATGGTGAATGGGACGTGGGTCGATGACCCGGTTCAGGTGAAACGTGAATTCTTTGAACATTTTCAAGGGGAAGTTCGATAAACCATCAGTGAATCGAGCGTGTATTGATACCCCTTTTCCTGTCTCCCTATCGATTGATCAGAAAGAGAATATGGAACGCAGGATTTCTAAAGAGGAGGTTAAAAGGGCTGTGTGGGATTGCGGCGTTGATAAGTCTCCGGGTCCGTGTAACACCCCCAAAATGGGTCACAGCGGAATAAGAATCCGGGGCGTGTTACTTCAAGATCAACAGCACAAGATATATATAAAAATGACAC
>BQNB010081947.1:2151-29474 GCA_026074375.1 Tanacetum coccineum
CTGATATCTATAGATACGAGCACCTAAAGGGTTGAGTTTATAAATCTATAGCCATACTCATTCCACCTTGTTCTCAAATTCTCATACCCATAGTGATTACTAGCTGTAAACCCAACACTGCCTAAGAGTATGTATAACCATTGACGTTCTATTGACAGGCGATGACTTTTGTAAAATATAGGATATATAGATGGTTTTAAGATGATTAGTTAATTTTTGTAAGAATATGTTTTGTTTTTGAATTTTTTTTGTTGAGGATTAATGCTTTTGTCTTAGTTGGGTTTATTTTCTACTATGGTTGCAAAATTTTTATATAAGTTGTATTTTAGTTAATGGTTTTTGTATTGTATTAGTTGGGTTTCATAATTAAGTTCTAGATAGCTAGTTTAGATGTTTAGCAGGTGCCAGTTCCCACGACAATGTAACATTAGCGTCATATTATAAAAAGTCACACATGGTCAACATGAGCAAAACGTCATCATTTTAACTGAGCAACATGATCATCTTGCATCAAGACTTTTAACCATTTGACCATTTTCTCAGGCCTTGAAAAGTTGGTTAGCAGAAATAATAATACTGAGGTAAGGTGTAGTTAGAGCCAAAGAAAATACACGACTAGGTTCGATTCAGTGACAATTTTTTAGGCTGAGAAGGTAGAGTTTCTCATTTGATCGAATTCCATGCAAAGAATTTTCACACCAAGAAAATTAAAAGTTGTTCGAATAATGAAGGTCAAAGTGAATCAGATCCAATTATTTTACTTTAAAGACTAATGTAAAGTGCCATTTGTGGTACTAATTATTACAATTTTTTTTATTTAAAATCATGTCACATTTGCAAGAACTTAAAACTGCAGCAATGATAAAAGTCTCTTATGTTTAATTCTCTTGTTTTTATGATAATCATGTCACATTTTCATTTCAAAAAATTGACTTTATAATAGGATCAAAATAGATGTTGATGCTTTAATCATAGTGGCGATTTTACAGACTTACTTGAATCCTTTGTTATTTAAGATCCTACTTTATGGGCTGAATTTTAATCATCATTTGATCATTTCTCCTTAATGTATGGGGCAAATTTTAATATATTTTATGGGCTCAAATACACTTCCGCATAATTTAGCTATTTTATGGGTCAAATAAATTTCATTTCACCCTATCCGCCATTATATAAATATCTTATTTACAACAAACAGACACTCTCTATCTTCCATTGACACTCTGTAGCAGCCATTGACAAAGAGAAACTCTCATTTCACCCTAGCCGCCATATTCTTTATCTGCATATGATATGTTGAGGCAAAAACTTTTTAAACTACCCAAAAGGCGCCTGAAAAGACAATCAATTAATCGAATAAGTTCATTACCAGATTGTTTACTTATTGATATCATATCTCATTTAGACTCTACAGAAGAGTCTATTAGAACATGTATACTTTCCAAACGATGGTGACATCTTTGGCCTCAACTTCCTAATCTTGTTTTTAAATATAATGTTAATGATGAAGATCAAATCTGTAAGTTTTATTCGTCTGTTGAAAGTATTTTAAGTCGATATGGCTAATCACAACTAAAAAAATTCCAATTGCATGCATCTTACACCTATAAAGAGGATGTCTATTCATGTATACGTTACACTATCGATCTTAACATTCGAGAGTTTGATATTAACGTTTGGAATTACAGTCAGTGCGCTGGCATTGATTTACCTGATTTTTTCACCTCTTCATGTTTTATTCATCTTAAATTAGTTGAGTGCTATTTTGATGATTATATAGATGTTATATGTTGGAATAACCTTAGGACTTTTACCATTACCTTTGGTAGATTTGATGACGATTTGTTTCGCAGTATCATATCTGGTAGTCCAGTTTTGGAAACTTTGGTATTGGATTCTTGCTATGGTTTTGAGGTGCTTGATATTAGTAATGATAGTGTTAAGAATTTTGTCATATGTGGTTATTCATCAGAAATGGACACTCTTCGAATCAATGCTCCTCATATTGAGTCGTTAACAATCAAAGGTGATTTTGATTCAAAGGCCATTTTGTTGTTAAACATGTCTTCTATTATTCAAGCTCAGTTAGATTACTCCAACACCAAGGTTTTTTACATTATGGAAATGCACGAACATCATCAAATGAATGAAGAGTTGTTCAAAAGATTAATACTTAGCCTTTCACATGTCAAGGAGCTTAAAGTTGGAAAATCTTGCTTAGAGGTATAACTATATTTTTTTACTTTTTGCTATTTTGTATATTTAGATTTTAGATATGTATTTTTGAAGGTTTTTAATTTGTCTTTTAATGAATAAAAAAAACTTAAGCTAAATAGCCAGAAGGGCAACGGATCATAACTGGTCAAACATATTGAAAGTCCCTAATTTATGTATTTAAATGTTTAGAATATTAGTACGATAAAATTGGTTATGTTAGCAAATCAGCACTCCTGACCCGGTCTGTTTGACATGTAGCCTAACCATCCATCTTCCAACCCTAGTTAAAAGGCTACCTTTCTTCTCTTGTGGTCAATTGACTCGAGGGCAGAACGCAGTTTTGCTACTTGTGATGAGTCTTCTGCTGCCTCAGTTGCTAATGTACCGGTAATATCCTGATAAGCACACATGTATAAGTTTAGAGAATGCCAGATATAGTGTATAAGAAGTGTAAGAGTTATTAAGTTACAAATGCATATCTAAATTATGGTGAATAGATATAGTGTACAAGAAGTGTAAGAGTTATTAAGATGGTGGATGTTCATATCTGATCCTTTTTACTCTCATAATGCATTACACAAAACCACTTAGAAAATAATTTTCATATGTGAAAATATTGATAAAATAATTATTACATAATAACTTTCACATGTGAAATTTCTCATAATAAATAGTTATGTATTACATAATTTTTTTACATGAAAGTACTAAATTATCTTGTATTACAAAATGCTCAGTTATTTGTATCAGTATTGTACTTTCACACTTTTTCTACTTTAAGTCATCACCATTATTTTACCATAAGTAAGTCACCACAGTATTATAAAAGTCATAGGTATGTCACTTGACTTCAGCTCTGTAAGCCTTTGTGAGATGTTAAAGTACTAAACTATCTGGTATTACAAAATGCTCAGTTATTTGTTCCCTTGTGTGCTTTCTGTTTTTGCTTATTTTCATAGATGGCGATATTATATTTCACCGGGTATAATCACTTTACCCAAAAAGATGGTCATTTTATTTTGCACTTAGAACTCATCCATGGAGTAGTGGCTTTTTTATATTTTATAATCCTGTTTGTTTTGTTTGTAATTTGAAGTTGCAATGTTCCATTATACAAATCTCATATTTTTTTTCATTACTTTTCAGGTTCTTGCTAGTTTAAAATCTAAAGGTTTCATATGTCCATCAAACTTGAAAGTTTTAGAAGAGATTGATTCAAATTGAAGTCAACATTGGTGAAGAACTATATTGTTTGTTCATTGTTTTATATTTTGATCGATGTTTGTATTTCTTTAATATTACTACTGAATGCTTTTTTATTTTTATATTGTATTTCTTGCATATCTCTTCTTGATACGAGAGTCTAATATTTGCATCCTTTATTTCTTGCTTAACATATTTTTTTGATTGCTTGCTTTCATTTTACTTGTATATTTAATATACTAAAAGCGCAAAAAGTTGATATATTGATGTTTAATAGATGATTTTCTAAGTTTTGTAATAATATTTTCACATGTGCAAACATTAAGTATACGACATATAGAAAATTAACACTGGATTAAAAAAAATGAGTGCATATATGTAAAATAACTGAACACTACTAGGTATGTAGTATCAATTGCATAAAACAAATATATAATTCCAATCAATAATAATTCAATAAAAATGATTTTCATGTACATGTATTTAAAGTAAAGTTTTGCATGTAAAATACTGTAGTTCATACACTTCAACTATTCCTGGAAGGAATGTTAGCTTCTTCAATATTTTCACATTCACCATTATTTGCAATGGGAGCCTCTTCAATATTTTCACGATGATCCCTGTTAGCAATGGCATGATCAATTGTTTTCTTCCTTTCTTCCTTAGGTTTCTGTTCAAACTCTTGAACCAACTTCATAAAATTCTTCCTTAATAAATTAAATTTTGACAATATTATTTTTGCAGCAAATTTGGATCTCAGTGAATTCAGTTCTTCATCTTGTTGTTTAGACTCTTTAGCAAGACCACATTTCCATTCCCCTTCAACTCCTAAATAACTTTCCATATGAAGCATTATGAACACACTACAATAAGTATAATTATGTTTAGTTCTCCATTTCATTCTTATCCTTGTAATTTTGCTTTTTCAATTGCTCAGCTTTTGGGTGTTTCACATGATATAGACACTGAACGAAAACCTTTCTCTACAAAAACAAATTAAAAAGAACATGATTGTTAAAAGTGAAACTTAGTAATATATATACTATCAATAAATTAAGTAGATGGAATTCTTCACATGTGAAAATTATATATATTGAGATATATTTTATAAGTTAGCTTTAGATGATATTCTTCACATGTGAAAGTACTAAGTAGAAAACCATATGTTTGTAAACACATGTGAAAAAAGATTAGAAATATACTTACAATTGCTTGGGGGATGCCTTTATATCTTTGATTTTTATGATCTGTTCCATTGGCACTATTGTCAATAAGATGGATTGAACCCTTGTTAAAATATACACAAATAAGATAAACGTGATCTTCATGACAAACAGGGAAAAAACCTGCAATAAACCAAAAAATTATTTTCATTAGGAAATAATAAATTAATTATTATTCATAAATTATTAAAAAAATATTTCAAAACATACCATTTGGAAATTTCGTAATGACATAAGTTTTTCATCTTCATTGAAACTTTCTTTCATTTTTTTATAAACACTACTAACTTCTCATCATCTTTATCTTTGCCAATGGAGCTATGTGGTATCTTACATAAATATAAAAGAAGAAAAATATTATTCTAAAATAAAAGATAAGCTAACAAGAAGTATTGAGATTTAACAGATCACTTACATACACTGTTATCTTAAAGAAATATCTCAAGGGTAAGGATTCATCCTTATATACTTCCAAAATGTTTAACAATTCTGCCCAAGCATCAATTACATATGCAGACGCCATTAAAGTCGGAGTTAATGTTTCCATTTCAAGATGGTTTAATTCAAGGCCACTTTGACTTTCAAAAATTAGATCCCTGTAAAACATGCGATAAACAAATATAAGAAACAAAAAATTTTCTACAAAAATAAAAAATATCAATAATAATTTAATACTTACATTTTTGATCCTATCATTGCAAATAATGTATCAGCAACAAATTTTTCAACATCTGAAAGAGGCTTTTTAACGTCGACAGGCAAATACTCATAAGGAGAACGAAGATCAGGACCGTTGTAAACAACAAGGTTAGCATCATCCAAATCCGGAATAGAACATCCTACATCTACAAAAATATAATTGGAAAAAACAAATAATTATTTTCACATGTTTTAAAAATTAGAAATTTTAAATAACATGTAGAAAGTTATTTACATACACGTGAAAAATACCAACAATTTTAGTTTGGTAGCATTTTTATTTATAAAAGGGACTTCATATACACACTACAATCACTTGAACATGTGAAACATGTAATTCAATTGTTAGTGGAATGCACATTACTTATTTTTGTTGTGCATATCACTTCACTTTTAAAAAAAATATTTATTTTTATAAATGTTTTCACATGTGAAATTTGTATGTTTACATGTAAGAATATTTGTATAATGCATGTTTATTTTCACATGTAAAAATATTTTTGCATGTGAAATTTATTTTTATTATGCACAATTTTGTATTTTTAAATGTGAAATTTAATTCATAAAGAAAGAAAATTCTCAATACATACTGTTTTTGCAAATCACAAAAATTAATCTACCAAATATTTTAATAGTAAACATTTCATTTCGAATAACACAGCAAATTGGATTTGTTCTCCTTTAAAATTATCCTAAAGTGTGTGTTGAGATCTAAGTTATTCATTTGAAATTTTGTTCTTCTCTTTTCTGAGTGAATGTTCACTTCTTTCAACTGAATCCTGAACAATTGCCTGAAAAATATAAAAGAATGCTAATTTATATTATTATCATTACTTTAATAAGTAAAATTTTAAATTGTCATATTACCTTATTTTCATCTGGAATAACGACATCACATTCATTTGATGAATCCATTTTTTGTTCTTCAAATGAACATTTAACCATTGGATGAGGAACATCATCAACCAAAACATTATCATTTTCGATGAACTTTACTCCTTTTCCTTCTGTAACAGAATATGGAATTGTTGTGACCGAATCATCAACTCTATCATCTTCATTTGAATTAATATTAACATAATCCTAATCCATTTGAGAACTTGATTCTTCATTGCCAATTTGTTGCTTCTCTTTTTCAACCTTTTCATTTATATCAACATCTTCAACTTCAGTAAATTTAACTTCATCTCCTTCAATAACAGAACAAACTCCCGTTGCAGGAGAAGAATCACCAACTTTATCATCTTCATTTAAAATAGGATGAACAGATTCCATATCTATTTGAGAACTTAATGCTTCATTGCCAATTTCATGCTTCTCATTTTCAACCTTTTCATTTATATCAATGTCTTCAGGTTTAGTTGCTGCATCTCCTTCAGTAGTAGAATAAAGACCCGTTGCATGATAAGAATCACCAACTTCAAAATTTGTTACACTTTCTTTTACAATATCATTGTTATCCAAACTAGTATAAACAAAAGTAGAATCTAAATCAGCATCATTACGCTCCTTATTCTTCATACTTTGAAATCAAATTTTCCACTTTCTTTATGAAACAAAACTTTAAAATTACTTTTTTGATTGTCATCATTAGACGCAGGCGAGTCATTTTCCATTTGACTATCAGAATGTAAAAGATCATTTTTATCCTTGTCTATGCCGGTAGTATCATCATTGTCTATACCAGTAGTATCCTCTTCAAACTTTTTCAAAACTTATTAAGCTTCTTACAATCAGGAAATCGTAAAAGTCCTTCATTTATGTTTTCTCTAACAGATCTCAAATCTTAATGGATGTTGTAACATTTGTCTTGAATCATTTTAACGAAATCCTGGAAAATAAAATTTATTTGAATAGCTGAATTGAAGGTCTAAATATATATTAAAATATAGTGACTACTTTCACATGTGAAAATATATAATGTAATTAATATTTACTCAATACTCTTGAAAGGGAAAAATAATTTCACATGTGAAAAATATGTTTAATTTGTTTTCATATACTTAGTAATTTCATATTTAAAAAAAATACTATGTAATACATACATAGACAATACTTTGAAATGTAAAAAATAGTTTCATATCTGAGAAGCATATCTTATATTACTATAAAATAGAAGATACCTAGTATTTTCACATGTGAAAAAATCTTGTAATAGATTATTTAATCAATTCTCACATGAGAAAAATACTTTCACATGTGAAATGTATCTTTTCTATCAATTAAAATTTATCAACTAGTTTCACATATGAAAACATTATGATATTCATATCTAGAAAATAATTTATCAAACATTGTACAGAAAATCAAGACAATAACTATCACTGACTTACACGTGCAAATATACTAAACATATATTCATATAAGAACCAAAACACAGTAGTATAGTAATACAAACCTGTAATTGTAGGTTAAGAGGTTCATGTTTGGGCAACACTCCGAATCCTCCATACTTTTCAATTTCCAATTTTTCTAGATATTGCATATGGACCGATTTCCAGTTTTTGATGGCTGGCGTTTTACCATTGACATCAAAATCATCAAATCTTGTGGAGTGAAGGTATAAAAGCTACAATATAATAAAAATATATTTTTAGAATTATTTATTGAAATAAAAAATAATAATATACAAAAAATAATAATAATCACTTACGCTCATGAAAGTAATTGGCCTGTGTAATGATTTTTGGCTGGATTAACCCATTTTTGCTTGCTCTTTCTCAAACAACTAATTATATATTTGCACCAGTCTATTTTTTCGACACAAACATCATCTGTTATATGCACCAGCTCATATGGGGTTTTGTTATGATGAGTATGAATAAGATGGCTAATCATTGTTCAATCAACTTAATCATTTCACAATCAATTAAGATGGCTAATCTTTCGGAAGACATCCAATGTGCCGGTTCTGATACCCGACCACCTATGCTTGATAGAACTGACTTTGCATCATGGCAACAACGTATTCGACTGTATTGTCGGGGTAAAGAGAATGGTGTGAACATTCTGAAGTCAATTGATGAAGGACCATTTCAAATGGGGACTTTTCGGGAAACACTTGCTGAAGGAACTGAAGGTGCCCTAGGTCCAAAACAACCTCGAGTCTATTGTGACCTTTCTCCTGAAGACAAGGAAAGGTACAATGCTGATATTCGGGCAACAAACATCCTACTTCAAGGGTTACCAAAGGACATCTACACTCTTATCAATCATTACACTGATGCAAAGGACATATGGGACAATGTAAAGATGCTCCTGGAAGGTTCAGAATTAACCAAAGAAGACCGGGAATCACAACTGTATGATGACTTTGAACACTTTCGACAGAACAAAGGAGAAACCATTCACGACTACTATGTCCGGTTTGCTAAACTCATCAATGACATGCGCAACATCAAGATGACCATGTCCAAAATGCAGTTGAACTCAAAGTTTGTAAACAACATGTTGCCTGAATGGGGTAGATTTGTGACAACAGTGAAACTAAACAGGGGATTGAGGGACTCCAACTATGATCAGTTGTATGCTTATCTGAAGCAACACGAGGCACATGCCAATAAGAACAAAATGATGTTGGATTGATTCACTCAACACACTGTGGATCCTCTTACCTTGATGTCCAATGTATCATATCAGTAGTACTATTCACAATCATCTACAACTCCACCATCTACATATGTTCCACCATACTTTGCTGACAACACTCAACTTGATTCTGGACTCTCTCCAACGGACAACTTAATTGAGAATTTAACCAACACACTTGCCCTACTCATCCAATCATACAAAACATACCAACCTCAAACAAATAATCAACTCAAAACTTCATCAAATACAAGAACCAAGCTACAGTTCAAGACGGCAGGGTTGTGGTTCAAAATGTTCAGGGTCGACAGAATAGAGGTCAGGGGAACAATGCACGGGGTGGAGGTGCATCTGATTATGGGGGAGCACATAACAGAGTTGGGAATGCTAATCCAGGTCAAGCAAGGCAGATTAAGTGCTACAACTGCAACGGTATAGGCCACATAGCAAGGAACTGCACTTAACCCAAGCGTCCACAGAACTCTGAATACTTCAAAGACAAGATGTTGCTGATGCAAGCTCAAGAGAATGGGGGTGGCATTGGATGAAGAGCAGTTATTGTTTATTGCAGGTGGATAAGACAACGCTATTGATGAAGATGCGGATGACCAACCTGTTCAAGATTTAGCACTCAATGTGGTTAATGTGTTTCAAGATGATGACTGTGATGCTTTTGATTATGATGTTGATGAGGCTCCCACGGAACAAACTATGTTCATGGCTAATCTATCATCTGCAGATCATGTTTATGATGAAGCCGGTCCGTCGTATGATTCGGACATTCTATCTGAGGTACACGACCATGATCACTATCAGGATGCTGTTTGTGAACATCATGAAGAACACGAGATGCATGACGATGTATAAGCTAACTACGTTGTTGACTCGCATGCCGATTATACGAGTGATAGTAATATGATTCCATTTGATCAGTATGTAAAGGACAACGCAGTACCAGTTGTACAAAGCAATGTATCTTCTGTTCCAAATGATACATACATGATGATATACATGAACTTCATGCCCAATCTGTCTCTAAAACAACACGGGACACAGTAGTTGATAATTCACTAACTGCTGAATTTGCAACATATAAGGAACAAGTTAAACTGTATGAAAGACGGGCCATGTTTGAATTAACGGAAAGAGAACAAAAGATTGATGAACAATTAAGAATAGTTATCACTGACCGCAATATTAAGGAAGAAAATTTGAAAAAGGAACTTCATTCTGTAAAATTGCAACTTGCTTCTACCATCAACCATAACAAGTCAATGGTAGAAGAAGTTACGTCTTTGAAAAAGGATTTTAAACAGAAAGAAAACAAATACCTTGAAGAATTTTTGGACATGAAAGCTTTAAAAGAAAAGGTCGAGGATAAATTATACAAACAAGACCAGTCTCTTCAAACAGTTCACATGTTGTGTAAACCAAAGCCCTATTATGATGAACTGAATAAGGTAGCTATTGGTTACAAGAACCCCTTATGCCTCACCCGTGCAAAGCAAGTTCAGCCTGCTCTATATAATGGTTATGAAATTGTCAAAAACAATCATGTCTCGGCTATAGTGCACAACACAAAGGATACCCTAGAGATAGCTGAAATCACTAGGAAGAAAATGAATGACAAAATGAAAGACCCAGAGTGTGTGACTCATAAGGTTAAGATCGCACCACCTGATTACTCGAAAGAGAATTACTTAGCGACCTTCACACCACAAAAGCAATTGACCCCTGAGCAAATATTTTGGTCTCAAGATCTCATCAAGATGAAAGCAGAAGCTCTCAAAAAGCAGACCACAGCCTCAAGGCCAATCAAAACATGATGGTGTATCCTCAAAAGTATACCTGCAATCGCTTGTCCCAGGGTGTTCCAATCAAAAAGTCAGTGAAATTAATATTTTTGCACTTATACAACTTTTTTGGAATTTGATAAAACCTGTAAAAAGAGAATTACACCAACGGGCGCATGAAGGGGAAAGGGGTTTTGAACAAAAACCAGGAATTATCTCACCGAGGTCATTCCATTTTTCAAAACACTAAAGAACATTTTGTGGGCATTCAAAAGGCTCTTACTAAAGAAATTAAAGAAAAATGAAGACTTTTGAAAAGGTTGGAAGCATTGAGGGTGACCAAATGTTGTAGATAGGTAACATGATGAGATTGGAACAAATATAATCTTCTTATTGCTATGATAATTTAATTGCTACCTGACTGCTTGTCTAAAGAACGTGTTTTATGTGGCAACGAATTCCTGAGCTTATGTTTCTAGATTTACTAAAATGTCCATGATGCCCACACTATTGTTAAAGCACGTTGTCTGGAACTTGAAATTGAGCTTTCTAATTTACGTGATAAGATTCAAAAGGATAATCATAATGAGTTAGTGAAACGGTTTTCCAATCTTGAGGTAAATCATTTAAACCTGCAGTTAAAGTATCAAAACCTTAAAGAAAATTTTGGGAACAACCCACCTTCACCCGCTAGAGATACTCTGACATTGGATTCTAGTAATTCGTAATCGGAAAAATGAAAGCTACTCCTTCACGGATAAAGGACAACGTCATCAAAAAAATTGAGAACACAAATCTCTCACCTTTGAAGCAGACCCGTAGTGAAGCTGACCGTAACCTTGACTTCAGGGCCTTAGATTTTAAGATCACTCAATTAACTGAAAAAGTCACTGTTCTTCAAGAACAAAATGAGATTTTTAGGGTAGAAAATGGAAAAATCAAGAAGCACTACAAAGAATTGTATGATTCTATTAAGATCACGCGTGCTAAGCATATAGAACAGACAACGGCCTTAACAACTAAAAATGAGAATCTAAAAGCCCAAATACAGAATAAAGTGAAAAGTGTCACTAAGGATCATGTAAAACCAACAGTTCTTGCACCAGGAAAGTATGCTATAGATGTTGAACCAATTCCCCCTCGCAATAGGAACAATAGGGCAGTTCATCTAGATTATCTCAGGCATCTTAAGGAAAGTGTAGAAACCCTTCGCGAAATAGTAGAGGAAGCTAAGGTTGAAAGACCCTTAGATAGATCAATTGTCTCTGCTTGCCGTTACACTAAGCACTCTCAGGAACTCTTAGAATATGCGATTGGCACTTGTCCGAAAGACTATAACCAACGAGATAAAAAGAAAAAGCAAGTTACTTTTGAAGAACAATGTGACACGTCAAATAGTAACACACACAAACATGTTGAGCAACTGAACACCCAGAAGACTAATGCCCCTTTGCCTCCTTCTATAGGAGTAAACTGTTGCACCGATACTAGCGGATCACAGCATAGGAGCAATACCAAGAAAAATAGGATCTCGCCAGCTAAAGGTGTCAACAAGATGAAAGTAGAAGAACACCCTAGGACAAATAAGTCTCACTTAAGAACCACGAATCGTGTTGATTCTAGTAGTAGCTCTAAGCGTACTGTAATTAATTTGAATTCTGATTCTGTTTGCCAAACATGTAACAAATGTTTAATGTATGCAAATCATGATATGTGTATGGTTGATTATTTGCAATATGTTAAGGCACCCCTATTTATTCATAATATTCATAATGTTGTGCGTAAAGTTAAGCAAGTTTGGAAACCTAAGAAAGTTAGGCAAGTATGGAAACCCACAGGAAAAGTGCTTACCAGTGTTGGTCATCAATGGAGACCCACAGGCAGAATATTCACCTTAGGAGAACAGTGCCCTTTAACTAGGCTCACTAAACCCAAAGTAGTATCTGCTAAGCAAAACGTGAATCAGGCCATTACTTGTGCTAACAAACAGGAACCTAACCAAAAGTGGGGATCCAACTTTCCAAACTCTCCATCTTCGTCTGTTTTCAAATGCAGGTCGTACAGATCGTCCTTTGGTATTTGGACTCAGGCTGTTCAAAACATATGACGGGGGATCGCTCCCGGCTCCGGAATTTCATGAAAAAGTTCATCGGGACAGTTAGATTCAGGAATGACCATTTTGGTGCTATCATGGGTTATGGAGATTACGTGATTGGTGAAAGTGTGATTTCTAGGGTATACTATATGGAAGGACTGGGACACAATCTGTTTTCTGTCATATAATTTTGTGACTCTGATCTGGAAGTTACATTTAGGAAGCATTCTTGCTACGTTCAAGATACAGATGGTGTTGAATTAATTAAAGGTTCTCTTGGTTCTAATTTGTACACTATCTCGGTTGAAGACATGATGAAGTCCTCTCCAATTTGCTTGTTGTACAAAGCCTCCAAGAATAAATCATGGTTGTGGCATCGGCGTTTAAACCACTTGAACTTCGATACCATCAATGACCTTGCAAGAAAAGATTTAGTATGAGGCTTACCTTGATTGAAGTTTGAGAAAGATCATCTGTGCTCCGCGTGTCAATTAGGAAAGAGCAAAAAACATACCCACAAACCCAAAACTGAAAACACCAACTTGGAAGTTCTTAATACATTTCATATGGATTTATGTGGACCGATGCGAGTTCAAACAATTAATGGGAAGAAATACATCTTAGTCATCGTTGATGATTTCACTCGGTATACTTGGGTTAAGTTTTTGAGATCAAAAGATGAGACCCTAGAGGTCGTCATAAAATTTCTAAAGCAAATACAAGTCGGTCTCAACAAAACTGTTAGATACATCCGTACCGATAATGGCACCGAATTTGTCAATAAAGATTTGACTGAATATTATGAATGTGTTGGCATTTTTCACCAAAAGACAGTTCCGAGGACTCCACAGCAGAATGGCATTGTCGAAAGACAAAACCGTACTCTTGTTGAGGCTGCTCGGACAATGCTGATCTTCTCCAAGGCCCTGATGTTTCTGTGGGCAGAAGCTGTTGCTACTGCTTGTTACACCCAAAACCGATCCCTTATTCATACTCGTCATAACAAAACCCCATATGAGCTGGTGCATGATAAGAAGCCTGATCTTACTATTTTCAGAGTCTTTGGTGCTCTTTGTTACCCTACAAATGACAGCGAAGACCTTGGAAAATTACAACCAACAGCTGATATTAGAATATTCGTTAGTTATGCTCCTAGCAGGAAAGGTATAGAATCTACAACAAAAGAACTCGACGAATTATGGAAACTATTCACGTTCAATTCGATGAGCTGACTGAGCATATGGCTCCTACGCAACTCAGTACAGGACCCGCTCCTACGTTTCTGACATCTGAACTCTATTGAACAACCACCAATAGGGATACCGAGGATGTCATGCACCGATTCAGAAGTAACATGAATGGAACTATTAGACAAAGATAACACATTTGTTTTGGTATCTAAATTATCTATAACGTAAAAACCTAGCGTTCTCAAAAGCTCATGAATTGCCATTCCAATCATACTTCCAAAACCCATTTCATGTAAACACTTCTTCCTATCAACATTTAGAATAGCCATCGCATTAAAGAGTGTTGTTGGTGTTGTTCTAGTACGAACATCATATCTCGTTATTTTCATCAGAGAAGTTTGATTTCTTTTTCTTTTTACTTTAGAACTAGCTTTATGCTTCTTACCTTGAGAACCAATTGTTTGCTATTTCTCTTCATCATTGCTTTTTCTTGGACGCCCATGCTTTTTAACAGATGACGATTTATTCTCGTTAGTCCTGACACTTTTCTTTGAACACATAACTCTTTTAATATGGATTGTCCAGAGACTCAAAATCTTCATTATTTTGTTCTTCTTGAGCTGAACTAGTGTCTTCATTATCTTTATCGTTTGCATTGTCTTCGGTATCATCAACACTTGATTTATTAACATCTGCAAATTCAGAAGAAGAGTCATCCTCATTTTTTCTTTTAGTATTCTTCTGATTTGTTTTTCGTATAAGCTTTGCTTCTTTGTCATCCATTTTCTTTTTGATTCTTTTGTTTCCATCATTATCATCATCATCATCATCAGCTTTGTATTATGTTGCTTTTCTTTTAGAACCAATTGTTTGCTTTTTCGCTTCATTATTGGTTTTTTCCTGTGGGACGACCACAAAAGCCTTTAACAAGTGATAGTAGTAGTTCTCGTTAGCCCCGACACTTTTCTTTTTCGCTTCATCATTATCTTCATCGTTTGCATTGTCTTCAGTATCCTCAGCAAATGATTTATTAACATCTGCAAACATTCATGTTAAGGTTATAAAAACCTTAAATAAAACACATTGGTTTTAAAAGTATATTAGACCGTTTGGATAAATATTCAACTCTAAAGTAGAGAGTAATTGCCTTTTGATAAATTAATTCTAGACTATAGACATGATTATAGTTTTTGCAGATTATATAACTAATTATAAACTAGTAACTTAAACTCGAGAAACTGTCAAATAAGAAAACGAGGTGCTAATACTAGTCAATACTACATTACAATACAAATTGGAAGACTAGAACACTAAACATATGGCAATCAAATCTCCTAGCAGCTAGGCAGAAAATGACATGAACGTAAACGTATTTTGAATAGTTTTATACCTCTAATCTACGGGAGTCATCAGTAAGAACAACATTGGCGCCTACTTGACCCCTAACGAGAAAAACTAACTGTTACTCTTAACTAACCTAACATTAAAACTAAACCTAACATTTTGTCATTCTAAAACAAGTTAAGTTAGAAAGAAATAACTAGCATGGGAATATATTCAACTCTAAACTAGAGAGTAATTGCCTTAAATATTTTTCACTGTAAAATAATATAAGTATAAGTTTTAGAAATACCACCCCAAAAAAAATAACTCACAATTCAAAGAAAATACCACACAACACAATCACGTCCAAACGCCCCCCCAACCCATGCTACCACCCCCCCATGAATACCACACCCAAACGCCTCAAACCCAAATACCTATTGCTCACACCGTACAACACACCGTAGTCCCACACACGATAGCTTCTTGCCTGAAAACAATCCCAAAAAAAATAGTTGTAGAGAGTGTCAACCACTTCAAAAACCAAATCGGAATCACATATAACTGTTTTCGTCAAAAGGGGCCATCTAAATAGGTCAAATGCTCAAAACGTCAAACCACATCGATCAGAATAGTAAAGATGTTGGTCAAAATCGGTCAAAAGGTGTCAACCACCGACATACAACCGACCGTATTATTTACAACCTTAGCCAGACAATGAACTAAAAACTATTCATAATAGCAAAACAGAATAACACCACTCATGAAACAAAGTCCTATAAACCAAAACAATTAAATACCTCTCAGATATCTATTCAGAATTATATTAGGATCCACTTCATCAATAGAATCATCATAATCATATAAATAAAAAACAAAAAACTATGAATAAATTATGTATCAAAATAATACAAAACTAGAAGTATATTTATAAAAAACTTACTGCAAACAAACGAATCATTTTTCTTCTTTTTTGAAATACTTTTTCTTCTTCTTTGATATACCTTGTCTTGAAAAAACAAAAAAAAATCCAAAGTTAACAAGAAATATTTAACTAACAGTAATGTATTATTTTATAAAAAACTAAGGGGGTGTTTGGGATTGCTTATTCAAAATAGATTATGCATTTTGAAAATGAATAATCAAATAATCAGCTGTTACGAAACGTGATTTTGAAATATAGTGTTTGAGTTTGCTTTTGCTGTTTGACAATTTTTTGAGTGTTTGATAAATTAAATTATTTATGACTTTACAAATGAAATAACCAAAAAGGACATGTTTATTATTATGTAAAATGACATAAATTTTATAGCTCTAACATATAACATCTTTGATACAAAACTTAACAAATAAATTATATATATAATTTTTTTATTAAAATTCAACTAGTTTAATAATTTGTTATAAATAAAGGGGAAAAAAGCCTATAATTGTAGTAAACTAGTAACCCCAGTTACCCTTTCACATTTTCATCCACATACCCCAACTTCTGTCCTCTAAAAGTTCACCATCAATCTCATCTCCGTTCACTACCTGTTACCACCATTGAGTCATCACTTTTTTATGTACTTTGATAAGAGGTAGAATAAGTCAAGAACATACACATACGTGTATGAGTATTTTTTTTATTAATCATCATAAACTTGATTTTAAGATCTATATATCTATTAGTGTTATTATGATAAACTTGTTTTCACAAAGAAATAAGATTGAGAGTGGTGAGCATAAGGGATATTTTTGTAAAATTGCATACTTGTTCTACCACTCAACCATAACAAGTCAATGCTAAGAAGAAGTTACGTCTTCTGAAAAGATTTTAAAACAGAAAGAAAAACAAAATACCTTGAAGAATTTTTGGACAAAAAATCTTTTAAAAGAAAAAGGTCTGAGGATAATTTATAAACTGGACCAATCTCATTCAAACAGTTTCACATTGGTTGTGTAAATATTTAAACCATTAATTATTGATAAATGAATAACGGTAAGCTATTGGTTAAAGAACCCTTAGGCTCACGTGCAAAGCAAGCTTCAGCACTGCTTTTATATAATGGTATGAATTATTCAAAACCAATCATGTCCTGGCCACAGTGCATAACACAGAGGATACCCTAGAGATAACTGAAATCACTAGGAAGAAAATGAATGACAAAATGAAAGAACCAGGAATGTGGGTACTCATTAAGGTAAGATCCGCACCACCTGATTACTCGAAAGAGAATTACTTAGCGACCTTCACACCACAACATCAATTGACCCCTGAGCAAATATTTTGGTCTTAAGATCTCATCAAGATGAAAGCAGAAGCTCTCAAAAAGCAGTTCACAGCCTCAAGACCAATCAAAGCACTGATGGTGTATCCTCCAAATACACCTGCAACGCTTGTCCCCAGGGTGCTTCCAACAAAAAGTCAAGTGAAAATTAATATTTTTGCACTTATACAACTTTTTTGGAATTTGATAAAATGGAAAAAAGATGAAATTCACCAACTGGGCTAAATGAAGGGGAATGGGTTTTGAAACAAACCACAAGGAATGTTATCTCACCAAGGTCATTCCATTTTTCAAAACACTTAAAGAACATTTTGAGGGCATTCAAAAGGCTCTAACTAAAGAAATTAAAGAAATAAAAGACATTTTTGAAGAGTTGGAAGCTGAGGTTGACCAAAACGTTGTAGATAGGAAACATGATGAGATTGAAAAAAAAAACTTCTTATTGCTAATGATAATTTAATTGTTGACTGCTTGTCCAAAGAAGAGTTTTATGTGGCAATGAATTCTGAGCTCAATATATCTAGATTTACTGAAATGCATGATGCCCACACTATTGTTAAAGCACGTTGTCTAGAACTTGAAATTGAGCTTTCTAATTTACGTGATAAGATTCAAAAGGATAATCATAATGATTTAGTGAAACGGTTTTCCAATCTTGAGGTAAATCATTTAAACCTGCAGTTAAAGTATCAAAACCTTAAAGAAAGTTTTAGGAACAACCCACCTTCACCCGTTAGAGATACTCCTGACTTTGATTCAGTCTTTGTAATCGGAAAAATGATAGCTTCCCTTCAAGGAAAGGACAACATCATCAAAAAAATTGAAAACGCAAATCTCTCACCTTTAAGAGACCCGTAGTGAAGCTGACCGTACCCTTGACTTCAGGTCCTTAGATTTTTAGATCACTCAATTAACTGAAAAAGACACTGTTCTTCAAGAACAAAATGAGCTTTTTAGGGCAGAAAATGGAAAAATCAAGAAGCACTACAAAGAATTGTATGTAACTATTAATATCTCGCGTGTTAAGCATATAGAACAGACAACGGCCTTAACAACTGAAAATGAGAATCTGAAAGCCCAAATACATAATAAAGTGAAAAGTGTCACTAAGGATCATGTAAAACCAACAGTTCTTGCACCAGAAAAGTATGCTATAGATGTTGAACCAATTCCCCCTCGTAATAGGAACAATAGGGCAGTTCATCTAGATTATCTCAGGCATCTTAAGGAAAGTGTAGAAACCCTTCACAAAATAGTAGAGGAAGCTAAGGTTGAAAGACCCTTAGATAGATCAATTGTCTATGCTTTCCGTTACACTAAGCACTCTCAGGAACTCTTAGAATATGCGATTGGCACTTGTCCGAAAGACTATAACCAACGAGATAAAAAGAAAAAGCAAGTTACTTTTGAAGAACAACGTGACACGTCAAATAGTAACACACACAAACATGTTGAGCAACTGAACACCCAGAAGACTAATGCCCCTTTCCCTCCTTCTACAGGAGTAAACTGTTGCACCGATACTAGCGGATCACAGCATAGGATCAATACCAAGAAAAATAGGATCTCGCCAGCTAAAGGTGTCAACAAGATGAAAGTAAAAGAACACCCTAGGACAAATAAGTCTCACTTAAGAACCATGAATCGTGTTGATTTTAGTAATAGCTATAAGCGTACTATAGTTAATTCGAATTCTGATTCTGTTTGCCAAACATGTAACAAATGTTTAATGTCTGCAAATCATGATATGTGTGTGGTTGATTATTTGCAATCTGTTAAGGCACCCCCCCCCCCCTCTATTCATAATATTCATAATGTTGTGCGCAAAGTTAAGCAAGTTTGAAAACCTAAGAAAGTTAGGCATGTATGGAAACCCACATGCAAAGTGCTTACCAGTGTTGGTCATCAATGGAGACCCACGGGCAGAATATTCACCTTAGGAGAATAGTGCCCTTTATCTAGGCTCACTAAACTCAAAGTAGTATCTGCTAATCAAAACGTGAATCAGGCCATTACTTGTGCTAACAAACAGGAACCCAACCAAAATTGGGCATCCAACTTTCAAAACTCTCCATCTTCGTCTTTTTTTAAATGCAGGTCGTACATATCGTCCTTTGGTATTTGGACTCAGGCTGTTCTAAACATATGACGGGGGATCGCTCCCAGCTTCAGAATTTCATGAAAAAATTCATCGGGACAGTTAGATTCGGGAATGACCATTTTTGTGCTATCATGGGTTATGGAGATTACGCGATTGTTGAAAGTGTGATTTCCAGGGTATACTATGTGGAAGGACTGGGACATAATCTATTTTCTGTCAGACAATTTTGTGACTCTGATCTGGAAGTTGCATTCAGGAAGCATTCTTGCTATGTTCGAGATACGGATGGTGTTGAATTAATTAAAGGTTCTCGTGGTTCAAATTTGTACACTATCTCGGTTGAAGACATGATGAAGTCCTCTCTAATTTGCTTGTTGTCCAAAGCCTCCAAAAACAAATCATGGTTGTGGCATCGGCGTTTAAACCACATGAACTTCGGTACCATCAATGACCTTGCAAGAAAAGATTTAGTACGAGGCTTACCTAGATTGAAGTTTGAGAAAGATCATCTCTACTCCGCATGTCAACTAGGAAAGAGCAAAAAACATACCCACAAACCCAAAACTGAAAACACCAACTTGGAAGTTCTTAATACCCTTCATATGGATTTATATGGATCGATGCGAGTTCAAACAATTAATGGGAAGAAATACATCTTAGTCATCGTTGATGATTTCTCTCAGTTTACTTGGGTTAAGTTTCTGAGATCGAAAGATGAGACCCCAGAGGTCGTCATAAAATTTCTAAAGAAAATACAAGTCGGTCTCAACAAAACTGTTAGATACATCCGTACCGATAATGGCACCGAATTTGTCAATAAAGATTTGACTGAATATTATGAACGTGTCGGCATTTTTCACTAAAAGACAGTTCCGAGGAATCCACAGCAGAATGGCGTTGTCGAAAGACGAAACTGTACTCTTGTTGAGGCTGCTCGGACAATGTTGATCTTCTCCAAGGCCCCGATGTTTCTATGGGCAGCAGCTGTTGCTACTGCTTGTTACACCCAAAATCGATCCCTTATTCATACTCGTCATAACAAAACCCCATATGAGTTGGTGCTGTGTATGGTATCTCTCATTGGTGGTTTCAAAGACAACGATTCTACATTGACAGACACACATCTGAGGGTGATCGTAAAGTTGTACCGACTCATATGCGAATTTTAAGTGTTGTCCGAATTAAAGTCTTCTCCTTATATGGGTACGATTACATAAAGAAGATCATCCTTCGTAGAGCTGATCTTAACGAACATACTATTTCGGAACGGGACTTTAAATATCTATACCCGAGTGACTTTGAAGATCTGTACTTATTGAACCTTCAAGGTCACCTGAACCATCTACCACCCAAAGATAAGAAGATTCTCACTACTGCAGTCAACTTATGGACCAGAAACTTGGTTAACAGACAACGTGTAAAAGACTTCCAACTAGGGATTGAAAGCTACCAGACTCAGCTAAACCTCACCAAACCTTGATGGGATGCAACTGGTTTTGAGTACAAGCACGACTTCACAATAATTGAATCTCCAAGAGCCGTCACATTTAGGGACAAATATGGGGTTCAGATGATCATGCGGTTCAATGAGATCCACAAGTTCAGTGACGACACTCTGCAATAGATTGATGAGGCGTTGGACTATAGAGTCAAGGAATTCAAGGTCAATAGGATGAATCTGGGTTTGAACACACAGTTTTGGACAAGGAAAGATATCGACAGAAGCAAGGAGTTCATGTTTGCCATTCAGAAACGGCTTAATACAAGGAGGATCTTCTGTAACCTGGAATGCTTTGTTGGTGGAAGAATAAGAGAGGGAGACTACAAACTTCTGCAGAGAACCGAATGATCACATCATCTCTGCAATCAAGATCTATCTCTTATGGGGTATACTTCTATATGTTGTTGTAATATGTACATTATAAAGTAGTGATTAAGATGTGTCAAATTTTGAAACCATTAGAACAAACTCATAATAACTGACACGAAATATATCCCTCACTAATTGAGGGGGAGCATGAATATGTTCCATTATCGACTAGTATAAATCAGACACATTTTCTCCCAAATTTTTCTAACTTAAATCAATTAAGATCTAAAATCTCAACGGGTTTAAAATTTTTGGACCAGGGAGCGAAATGTATTTAATATGAAAATCTTATAAAAATGTGTTCTTTTGGACTCATGTGTAGGCATATCCCATATGTGCTAAACTCTTTTCATATATGATGCACATATGACAGGGGGAAGCGAAGGTGTATGTGGCCATGGTGGGAAATACCAAAAGACCGACTTTTAATTACTTTTCGAAAGTTATAAGGATGGTAAGGTTAGGTATCATCCCTTCGATTTCCGTCTGAGCTGAGGGGATATACCCAGGGAACAAAACCCATAGTTAGTGTAGATTAGAAGTCCTTAGAATATGATTACTGAAGGAGTAATGGCGAGAATAAGGAATAGTACGGACTGAGTGAAGCTGTACTGGAAAAATACCACAATCCGGTACTAGTAATTGAAGTCTCGGTATGCTATGAAGGAGGTGATAGAATGAAAAGAAATGTTAGGTAAAGGAGAAAAGAAAGCAGCCCTCCTTATAATTAGGCAGGAAGAAACAGGTCACTATCATTGCTGTCTGAATCATCATGGTTGATTGTTGGCATGAAGACAAGTATCATGGACCAGTTTGATACGATGCCTCAACCCTCCCTAGCCACTCAAGATCCCTTAAAGGATTCTTGTTTCATTTCTAACGGAGATCAATACATTTCTATCATCTCTCTTACTCCGAGTTAGACGATATTAAAAAGGTGGCAGTCCGCTCCAGCCTTCGAATACTAAAACCAAAAGTGCACTATTGAGTCTAGAGCCATGAGATCATCCATAAATCTCGTTAGGACACTAATACAAACTATGCTTATTCATCACACACTGTGATAACAAGTAAGATCCTAAGAGTCCTACGCATTATCCTCGTGGTATTGCCAGAACATCCGAGTGAATTTTTAGTGAACAAAGTACTCACAATGAAGATGGAAATACTTCTAGAGCTATCATCAAACAAGCTCTTGGTAGGTGACATGTGAGATCCATTATGGATCAAACTTGTGACAAATGGAAAGCAACGATGGTGCGATTGTTTATGAATCAAACTTGTTCCAAGAAGTTAATTGACGAGTAGTTTTTGGAAAACCTTTCGATGTGCTCAACAACTGATTTTCGAGCACATTGACTATGTATATCTTTTAAAACAAATGTGTTTCTGATGAAATTTGACTTTATGATATAAAACTGTCGATGTGTCACAAAACTCCTTTCTGAGTGACACACGATTGACTTTCAAATTAATTTTTCATTAATCAGTGGGTTTTAATTCACTGGTTCACTCACTCCGTGTTTTGTCTACTTGGAGACGCTCTGGTTTGAGAACGGCTAGCACAGCTGCGAAACCCTGTCAAGGAGATTCTTTAGAATTCTACCTGATCACAAGCAGTATTTATACTAATTAACGGGGAATCGTGGTTCTTGCAACCTTATTCAACGAAAGTGAACAAATACACTTTCGTTCGTTTATTACTAACATATACTTGCAGGAATCCTCGAAGGTAGCAGCTGCTAGCAAGAGACATGTCAATTCACAACCCCATGCTCATACTTCAAACTCATTATCAAAGACATGATAATAGCTGAAAGACCTACAACACAGCTTCTGCAACTTTGATGCCTGCTATTATGATCCAGAAAAGTGTGAGCATGCGGGTCCGATGGTCACAACATCACAAGAAGGCAATACTCCACAACAAGGATGATTAAGAGATTTACTTTAGATGATGATCTCAAAGAAAGCTCAAAGATCACACAAGTCTAAGGAACAAAGCTCAAAGATCACTACTTGCAGTACATAGACTGATCATGAAGAATCAATAGACTACGAGCCAGAGTCAAAGATCAACTCATAGATTGCTATGATTCAATTTGTATTTTCTGGGGTGACCTCCCTTATGGGGAGATTGTTAGGATTATGAAAATCCATGTAAAAGACTCGGTTACCCCGTGTAATGTCTAGCATAGGTTAGCTCGTAGCTTTAATATTAATCGTCTAATTATCGTATGACTTATGGTGTTGGGTCGGGTCTTTACCCACATGTTAGCCCACTCTATAGCCAGGGCACAAAACACTTGTATTTATACCCCCTTTCCAGCCATGGGAAAGGGTTGGTTGTTCATTCTATCATACACACACATAAGGTGTATTTTCTCTCACTAGAACTCACTTTCTCTCTCTAAGATAAATTAGCCAACCCCTAGATCATTCATTGTGTTATGATATCCAATATACTACATTAACTATACAAAAATATAGGATTAATATCTATACAAAGATTATAAGAGGAGACAAAATCATGTTTATAACTAATGGTCAGGTCAAAACGAACACTTTGGCTAAGTCGACAGATGGTTGTAACAAGCAGCTTAGAACAATAGAGAAGGGCAAGATAGAGCATTATTCATCTATAAAAAAAATTCACTTGTGAAGATATTCTAAAAAAACGATATTCTCTAAAATCTTCACCAATGAAGATAATCCTATAAAACTTAAATAGAACGCAACTACGACAAACGCATCTATCATCTATAAAAAATTTCACTTGTGAAGATATTTTTAAAAAAACTAAAATGATATTCTATAAAATCTTCACCAATGAAGATAATCCTATAAAACTCAAATAGAACGCGACCATGTGAAAAGCATCAATCGATAAAAACATTTACTCGTGAAGATAATCTTAAATAAAATAAAATGATATTCTATAAAATCTTCACCAGTGAAGATATTACTAAAATCTTAAATCGAACGCGACTACGACAAAAGCGTCAATCCTCAATAATTAATTTCACTCATGAAGATATTCCTAAAAAAGATAATATGCTATTCTATAAAATCTTCACCAGTGAATATAATCCTACAAAACTTAGAGCATCATATCTGGAAGTTGAGATTGCAAAGAGCATCTTTCACATGTGAAAATATCTGACATTTATATAACAAAAATAATAAATAAAAAATCAAAATTAAAAACCTAATAACAGTAAAAAAGTAATTAATTGAAAATAATTACCACTGATTGCATTCAAATCAATTAGAACAACGCTTCAAGAGATTAATAGACGATTTCTTCATCAAAATATTGGATCCCAAAAAAGCAATTAAATAGACAACGCCGCAGTCAACGACGGAGATATGATGGTTGATAACCAGAGATGGTTGTGTTGTGGTAGATGACGACGGATATGATAGCAGATAACCGGAGATGGTTGCGGTGTTAGTGCGTGTTTATGTGTGTGTTTTTCTTGGTGCGATTGTGTGTGAAAAAGAAGATAGAGAGAAAATTCTGGTTTTTTTAAAACGTAACAAATGATGGATTTGCAAGCAGACCCTTATGGTTTTTGGAAGTGAAATTACATAAAAGCCTTTTCACTTTTTTTAAGTGTAATTTCAGTACAAGTTTAATACAAATCCTAATGTAATCTAAGCCATTAGATCTAAAAAGGAGGGGCTAATGGAGGGCTAAGATCCCTTCTTTCCTTCTCACAAAAATTAGAATTTTTAAATGAACGCTTCTCTCTCTCTCTCTCTCTCTCTCTATATATATATATATATATATATATATATATATATATATATATATATATATATATATATATATATATATAAGTGAATTAGTGGTAAAAACTTATGACTATAATTAATGTGTTAGAGGTTTCAAATTTAATTCGTGTTTGTGTAAACAACTTTGATGTGGTTATACCAATTTTATTTAAAAGAGAAGGCTTTACTCGGTTTGTTGTTATGTGCATATATTATGGTGAACTCAAACTCTTTGAATTGATCAACAAACCTTGGTTAAGTATGAAACTTAAAATAGTTTATAAAACCTTATTATATAGTAACTTAATAAGCATATCATTTAATCAAAAGTCAAGGATAAGAAACCAAAGTGAAAAAGATAAGGAGTGGGCACTGGAATTTGTAGCTTTTAGGTCTTGCAAACACATATCTTCTATGGTATGTCTTTCAAAACAAATTTCATTCTTTTTAACATGTGAAGTGCAAGAATCACAAAAAAAATTACAAAAATATATCCACATAATAACATGTCATGTTTATTTGTTGATGGATATTAGTGAGATAATTATATAACTAATATAAAAGAGTAGGGCACAGTGCCCAAATGTTGGAATAAAATATTCACACACGTACGACTCCTAGCGAAAAAAAAATATTTCTTTATATTTTCAAAACGCGCCCTAAACTTTAAGCTATTTACGAGTTTTTTATATAACAAACTTTATTTATCAAATATGAAGTGTATATCTACCGATTCATTTGGGAAAAAATTTTCATTGAAAAGATCATCGAATTGCGAACAAAACGAGCCCAATATTACACCGCTTCTTACATGCGTACGATTTTATAACAAATATTGAAGTTTAATATATATATTTAAAAAACCGAATTTCCAAAACTCACCATGAACTTTAACCTATTTACGTTTTTCTTTCATATTTTTTAAAACTCAATTTTCAAAACGCACCCTCAACTTTCACCTACTTACGACTTTTCAATAAAATAAACTTTATTCGTTAATTACGGAGCGCATATCTATCGATTCATTCGAAAAAAAAATTCGCTAAAAAGATCATCGAATTGTGAACAAAACGAGCCAAATATTACAATAGTTCTGACATGCGTATGATTTTATAAAAAATGTTTAAGTTTAATATATATTTTAAAATGTTTACGGAAATAGTCTTTAGGGTTATCGGTTCGTTGCAAGGTGAGTCCCAATCACTGAAAAATAGTACTTGGCGTTATCGGTCAGCTGCAAAAATAATCCCGCGCGATCCGCGGTAGCGCACGGGTGACAAACCTTGTTAAAGAACAAGAGGGTAAAATGCCACTAGTTAGATGTGATGATTTTTTTTTAAAATTCTCGTGGTTCTAACATTTGTCTTTTGATATAACAATTCTATACATGTAAAATAAAATATATAATATGATGGAAAATTACCAAACTACCCTTGAGGACAAAGGTAGAAAGGAAAATCTTCACAAATATATATATATTATAATACGTATATTAACCGGGAAGTATGATTCCCGGGTCGTTATTCCCCAACGATTTGTGAAATTGAAACCACGTTTGATGTTCGGACAATGATTTGAATTGGAAACAAAGATTGATTTGATTATCTATATCTACTAATTAAAAACAACAATTAAAATAAGCAAACAAAAGCAATTAATGCACAAAAACAATTAACGGGAACAAAGAAAACGCGACAAATAAGCAACTAAGGCAAGATTAACTCCTATGGATGCAAATAAAATTTCTAAACCTAAATTAAGACAAAAGAAAATTTTAAGAAAAAGAAAGTTATTTTTTTTGATTATTTTTGTATTTATTATGAATTAAAAACTAATTTAATCTATTTAAATTCCTAGAAAATAGCAAATTAATTCCTAAAAATCCTAAAAAATGATTTTCTAACTTAGATAAGTCTAAAATACTATAAAAACTCAGAAAACTATTTTTAACATTTTTTATAATAAAAATCTAAA